>JANJGN010000009.1:23055276-23117776 GCA_026770705.1 Isurus oxyrinchus
GTGAGTGTGTGTGTGAGGCAGCGAGTGTGTGTGTGAGGCAGTGAGTGTGTGTGTGTGTGTGTGTGAGGCAGTGTGTGTGTGTGTGTGAGGCAGTGTGTGTGTGTGTGTGAGGCAGTGAGTGTGTGTGTGTGTGTGTGTGTGTGAGGCAGAGTGTGTTTGTGTGTGAGGCAGTGTGTGTGTGTGTGTGTGTGTATGTGTGTGTGAGGCAGTGAGTGTGTGTGTGTGTGAGGCAGGGAGTGTGT
Source organism: Isurus oxyrinchus (assembly GCA_026770705.1). Lineage (NCBI taxonomy): Eukaryota > Metazoa > Chordata > Chondrichthyes > Lamniformes > Lamnidae > Isurus > Isurus oxyrinchus. Next base: position 23,055,519 of record JANJGN010000009.1, read on the forward strand.
GTGTGTGAGGCAGTGAGTGTGTGTGTGTGTATGTGAGGCAGTGAGTGTGTGAGTGTGTGTGTATGTGAGGCAGTGAATGTGTGTGTGTGTGTGTGTGTGTGAGGCAGTGAATGTGTGTGTGTGTGTGTGTGTGTGAGGCAGATGTGTGTGTGTGAGGCAGACGTGTGTGTGTGAGGCAGAGTGTGTGTGGGTGCGAGGCAGTGAGTGTGTTTGTGTGTGAGGCAGTGTGTGTGTGTGTGTGAGGCAGAGAATGTGAGTGTGTGTCCATGTGAGGCAGTGAGTGTGTGTGTGTGTATGTGAGGCAGTGAGTGTGTGTGTGTGAGGCAGAGGATGTGTGTGTGTGAGGCAGAGAGTGTGTGTGTGTGTGAGGCAGTGAGTGCGTGTGTGTGAGGCAGTGTGTGTGTGTGTGAGGCAGAGAATGTGAGTGTGTGTGTGTGTGAGGCAGAGAATGTGACTGTGTGTGTGTGAGAGGCAGAGTGTGTGTGTATGTGAGGCAGTGAGTGTGTGTGTGAGACAGAGAATGTGTGTGTGTGAGGCAGTGAGTGTGTGTGTGTGTGTGAGGCAGTGAGTGTGTGTGTGTGAGGCAGTGAGTGTGTGTGTGTGTATGTGAGGCTGTGAGTGTGTGTGTATGTGAGGCAGTGAGTGTGTGTGTGTGTGAGGCAGATGTGTGTGTGTGAGGCAGAGTGTGTGTGGGTGTGAGGCAGTGAGTGTGTTTGTGTGTGAGGCAGTGAGTGTGTTTGTGTGTGAGGCACAGAGTGTGTGTGTGTGTGTGAGGCAGTGTGTGTGTGTCTGTGTGAGGCAGTGAGTGTGTGTGTGTGTGTGTGTGTGAGGCAGTGCGTGTGTGTGTGTGTGTGTGAGGCAGTGAGTGTGTGTGTGTGTGTGAGGCAGTGAGTGTGTGTCTGTGAGGCAGTGAGTGTATGTGTGTGTGAGCCTGTGTGTGTGTGAGGCAGTGAGTGTGTGCGTGTGTGAGGCAGTGAGTGTGTGTGTGTGTGTGTGAGGCAGTGAGTGTGTGTGTGTGAGGCAGAATGTATGTGTGTGTGAGCCTGTGTGTGTGTGTGAGGCTGTGAGTGTGTGTGTGAGGCAGTGAGTGTGTGTGTGTGTGAGGCAGTGAGTGTGTGTGTGTGTGTGTGAGGCAGTGAGAGTGTTTGTGTGTGTGTGAGGTAGAGAGTGTGTTTGTGTGAGGCAGTGAGTGTTTGTGTGTGTGTGAGGCAGTGAGTGTTTGTGTGTGTGTGAGGCAGTGTGTGTGTTTGTATGAGGCAGTGTGTGTGTGTGTGTGAGGCAGTGAGTGTGTGTGTGTGTGTGAGGCAGTGAGTGTGTGTGTGTGTGTGAGGCAGTGAGTGAGTGAGTGTGTGTGTGTGTGTGTGTGTGTGTGTGTGTGTGTGTGTGTGTGAGGCAGTGAGAGTGTTTGTGTGTGTGTGAGGTAGAGAGTGTGTTTGTGTGAGGCAGTGAGTGTGTGTGTGTGAGGCAGTGAGTGTTTGTGTGTGTGTGAGGCAGTGAGTGTGTTTGTATGAGGCAGTGAGTGTGTGTGTGTGAGGCAGTGAGTGTGTGTGTGAGGCAGCGAGTGTGTGTGTGAGGCAGTGAGTGTGTGTGTGTGTGTGTGAGGCAGTGTGTGTGTGTGTGAGGCAGTGTGTGTGTGTGTGTGTGAGGCAGTGAGTGTGTGTGTGTGTGAGGCAGTGAGTGTGTGTGTGTGTGTGTGTGTGTGTGTGTGTGTGAGGCAGAGTGTGTTTGTGTGTGAGGCAGTGTGTGTGTGTGTGTGTGTATGTGTGTGTGAGGCAGTGAGTGTGTGTGTGTGTGAGGCAGGGAGTGTGTGTGTGTGTGTGTGTGTGAGGCAGTGAGTGTGTGTGTGTGTCTATGTGAGGCAGTTAGTGTGTGTGTGTGAGGCAGTGAGTGTGTGTGTGTGAGGCAGTGAGTGTGTGTGTGTGTGTGAGGCAGTGAGTGTGTGAGTGTGTGTGTATGTGAGGCAGTGAATGTGTGTGTGTGTGTGTGTGTGTGTGTGAGGCAGACGTGTGTGTGTGAGGCAGAGTGTGTGTGGGTGTGAGGCAGTGAGTGTGTTTGTGTGCGAGGCAGTGAGTGTGTTTGTGTGTGAGGCAGTGTGTGTGTGTGTGTGAGGCAGAGAATGTGAGTGTGTGTCCATGTGAGGCAGTGAGTGTGTGTGTGTGTATGTGTGGCAGTGAGTGTGTGTGTGTGAGGCAGAGGATGTGTGTGTGTGAGGCAGAGAGTGTGTGTGTGTGTGAGGCAGTGAGTGTGTGTGTGTGTGAGGCAGTGAGTGTGTGTGTGTGTGAGGCAGTGTGTGTGTGTGTGAGGCAGAGAATGTGAGTGTGCGTGTGTGTGAGGCAGAGAATGTGACTGTGTGTGTGTGAGAGGCAGAGTGTGTGTGTATGTGAGGCAGTGAGTGTGTGTGTGAGACAGAGAATGTGTGTGTGTGAGGCAGTGAGTGTGTGTGTGTGTGAGGCAGTGAGTGTGTGTGTGTGAGGCAGTGAGTGTTTGTGTGTGTGTGAGGCAGTGAGTGTGTTTGTATGAGGCAGTGAGTGTGTGTGTGTGAGGCAGTGAGTGTGTGTGTGAGGCAGAGTGTGTGTGTGTGTGAGGCAGTGAGTGTGTGTGTGTGTGTGTGTGAGGCAGTGTGTGTGTGTGTGTGAGGCAGTGTGTGTGTGTGTGTGAGGCAGTGAGTGTGTGTGTGTGTGTGTGTGTGTGTGTGAGGCAGAGTGTGTTTGTGTGTGAGGCAGTGTGTGTGTGTGTATGTGTGTGTGAGGCAGTGAGTGTGTGTGTGTGTGAGGCAGGGAGTGTGTGTGTGTGTGTGTGTGTGTGTGTGAGGCAGTGAGTGTGTGTGTGTGTCTATGTGAGGCAGTTAGTGTGTGTGTGTGAGGCAGTGAGTGTGTGTGTGTGAGGCAGTGAGTGTGTGTGTGTGTATATGAGGCAGTGAGTGTGTGAGTGTGTGTGTATGTGAGGCAGTGAATGTGTGTGTGTGTGTGTGTGTGTGAGGCAGATGTGTGTGTGTGAGGCAGACGTGTGTGTGTGAGGCAGAGTGTGTGTGGGTGCGAGGCAGTGAGTGTGTTTGTGTGTGAGGCAGTGTGTGTGTGTGTGTGTGAGGCAGAGAATGTGAGTGTGTGTCCATGTGAGGCAGTGAGTGTGTGTGTGTGTATGTGAGGCAGTGAGTGTGTGTGTGTGAGGCAGAGGATGTGTGTGTGTGAGGCAGAGAGTGTGTGTGTGTGTGAGGCAGTGAGTGTGTGTGTGTGAGGCAGTGTGTGTGTGTGTGAGGCAGAGAATGTGAGTGTGTGTGTGTGTGAGGCAGAGAATGTGACTGTGTGTGTGTGAGAGGCAGAGTGTGTGTGTATGTGAGGCAGTGAGTGTGTGTGTGAGACAGAGAATGTGTGTGTGTGAGGCAGTGAGTGTGTGTGTGTGTGAGGCAGTGAGTGTGTGTGTGTGAGGCAGTGAGTGTGTGTGTGTGTATGTGAGGCTGTGAGTGTGTGTGTATGTGAGGCAGTGAGTGTGTGTGTGTGTGAGGCAGATGTGTGTGTGTGAGGCAGAGTGTGTGTGGGTGTGAGGCAGTTAGTGTGTTTGTGTGTGAGGCAGTGAGTGTGTTTGTGTGTGAGGCACAGAGTGTGTGTGTGTGTGTGAGGCAGTGTGTGTGTGTCTGTGTGAGGCAGTGAGTGTGTGTGTGTGTGTGTGTGAGGCAGTGCGTGTGTGTGTGTGTGTGTGAGGCAGTGAGTGTGTGTGTGTGTGAGGCAGTGAGTGTGTGTCTGTGAGGCAGTGAGTGTATGTGTGTGTGAGCCTGTGTGTGTGTGAGGCAGTGAGTGTGTGCGTGTGTGAGGCAGTGAGTGTGTGTGTGTGTGTGTGAGGCAGTGAGTGTGTGTGTGTGAGGCAGAGTGTATGTGTGTGTGAGCCTGTGTGTGTGTGTGAGGCTGTGAGTGTGTGTGTGAGGCAGTGAGTGTGTGTGTGTGTGAGGCAGTGAGTGTGTGTGTGTGTGTGTGAGGCAGTGAGAGTGTTTGTGTGTGTGTGAGGTAGAGAGTGTGTTTGTGTGAGGCAGTGAGTGTTTGTGTGTGTGTGAGGCAGTGTGTGTGTTTGTATGAGGCAGTGAGTGTGTGTGTGTGAGGCAGTGAGTGTGTGTGTGTGTGTGAGGCAGTGAGTGTGTGTGTGTGTGTGAGGCAGTGAGTGAGTGTGTGTGTGTGTGTGTGTGTGTGAGGCAGTGAGAGTGTTTGTGTGTGTGTGAGGTAGAGAGTGTGTTTGTGTGAGGCAGTGAGTGTGTGTGTGTGAGGCAGTGAGTGTTTGTGTGTGTGTGAGGCAGTGAGTGTGTTTGTATGAGGCAGTGAGTGTGTGTGTGTGAGGCAGCGAGTGTGTGTGTGAGGCAGCGAGTGTGTGTGTGAGGCAGTGAGTGTGTGTGTGTGTGTGTGAGGCAGTGTGTGTGTGTGTGAGGCAGTGTGTGTGTGTGTGTGAGGCAGTGAGTGTGTGTGTGAGGCAGTGAGTGTGTGTGTGTGTGTGTGTGTGTTTGTGTGTGTGAGGCAGAGTGTGTTTGTGTGTGAGGCAGTGTGTGTGTGTGTGTATGTGTGTGTGAGGCAGTGAGTGTGTGTGTGTGTGAGGCAGGGAGTGTGTGTGTGTGTGTGTGTGTGAGGCAGTGAGTGTGTGTGTGTGTCTATGTGAGGCAGTTAGTGTGTGTGTGTGAGGCAGTGAGTGTGTGTGTGTGAGGCAGTGAGTGTGTGTGTGTGTGAGGCAGTGAGTGTGTGAGTGTGTGTGTATGTGAGGCAGTGAATGTGTGTGTGTGTGTGTGTGTGTGTGAGGCAGATGTGTGTGTGTGAGGCAGACGTGTGTGTGTGAGGCAGAGTGTGTGTGGGTGTGAGGCAGTGAGTGTGTTTGTGTGCGAGGCAGTGAGTGTGTTTGTGTGTGAGGCAGTGTGTGTGTGTGTGTGAGGCAGAGAATGTGAGTGTGTGTCCATGTGAGGCAGTGAGTGTGTGTGTGTGTATGTGAGGCAGTGAGTGTGTGTGTGTGAGGCAGAGGATGTGTGTGTGTGAGGCAGAGAGTGTGTGTGTGTGAGAGGCAGTGAGTGTGTGTGTGTGTGAGGCAGTGTGTGTGTGTGTGAGGCAGAGAATGTGAGTGTGCGCGTGTGTGAGGCAGAGAATGTGACTGTGTGTGTGTGAGAGGCAGAGTGTGTGTGTATGTGAGGCAGTGAGTGTGTGTGTGAGACAGAGAATGTGTGTGTGTGAGGCAGTGAGTGTGTGTGTGTGTGAGGCAGTGAGTGTGTGTGTGTGTATGTGAGGCTGTGAGTGTGTGTGTATGTGAGGCAGTGAGTGTGTGTGTGTGTGAGGCAGATGTGTGTGTGTGAGGCAGAGTGTGTGTGGGTGTGAGGCAGTGAGTGTGTTTGTGTGTGAGGCAGTGAGTGTGTTTGTGTGTGAGGCAGTGTGTGCGTGTGTGTGTGTGTGTGTGTGTGAGGCAGAGAATGTGAGTGTGTGTGCATGTGAGGCAGTGAGTGTGTGTGTATGTATGTGAGGCAGTGAGTGTGTGTGTGTGAGGCAGAGGATGTGTGTGTGTGCGGCAGAGTGTGTGTCTGTGTGTGAGGCAGTGAGTGTGTGTGTGTGTGAGGAAGTGTGTGTGTGTGTGAGGCAGAGAATGTGAGTGTGTGTGTGTGTGAGGCAGAGAATGTGACTGTGTGTGTGTGAGAGGCAGAGTGTGTGTGTATGTGAGGCAGTGAGTGTGTGTGTGTGAGGCAGAGAATGTGTGTGTGTGTGGGGCAGTGACTGTGTGTGTGTGTGAGGCAGTGAGTGTGTGTGTGTGAGGCAGTGAGTGTGTGTGTGTGAGGCAGTGAGTGTGTCTGGGTGAGGTAGAGAGTGTGGGTGTGTGTGAGGCAGTGAGTGTGTTTGTGTGTGAGGCAGTGAGTGTGAGTGTGTGTGAGGCAGTGTGTGTGTGTGAGGCAGTGAGTGTGTGTGTGTGTGAGGCAGTGAGTGTGTGTGTGTGTGAGGCAGAGTGTGTGTGTGTGTGAGGCAGTGAGTGTTTTTGTGTGTGAGGCAGTGAGTGTGTGTGTGTGAGGCAGAGAATGTGTGTGTGTGAGGCAGAGAACGTGTTTGTGTGTGAGGCACAGAGTGTGTGTGTGTGTGAGGCACAGAGTGTGTGTGTGTGTGTGAGGCAGAGAGTGTGTGTGTGTGTGAGGCAGAGAATGTGTGTGTGTGTGATGCAGTGAGTGTGTGTGTGTGAGGCAGAGTGTGTGTGTCTTTGAGGCAGAGAGTGTGTGTGTGAGGCAGTGAGTGTGTGTGTGTGTGTGTGAGGCAGAGAATGTGTGTGTGTGTGTGTGTGTGTGTGTGTGAGGCAGAGTGTGTGTGTGTGAGGCAGAGTGTGTGTGTGTGAGGCAGAGTGTGTGTGTGTGAGGCAGAGTGTGTGTGTGTGTGTGCGTGAGGCAGAGTGTGTGTGTGTGAGGCAGTGAGTGTGTGTGTGTGTGTGTGAGGCAGAATGTGTGTGTGTGTGTGTGCGTGAGGCAGTGTGTGTGTGTGTGTATGTGTGTGGCAGAGAGTGTTGGTGTGTGTGAGGCAGTGAGTGTGTTTGTGTGTGAGGCAGTGAGTGTGTGTGTGTGTGTGTGAGGCAGTGAGTGTGTGTGTGTGTGTGAGGGAGTGAGTGTGTGTGTGTGAGGCAGTGAGTGTGTGTGTGTGAGGCAGTGAGAGTGTGTGTGTGAGGCTGTGAGTGTGTGTGTGTGAGGCAGTGTGTGTGTGTGTGAGGCAGTGAGTGTGTGTGTGTCTGTGTGAGGCAGATGTGTGTGTGTGAGGCAGAGTGTGTGTGGGTGTGAGGCAGTAAGTGTGTTTGTGTGTGAGGCAGTGAGTGTGTTTGTGTGTGAGGCAGTGTGTGTGTGTGTGTGTGTGTGTGAGGCAGAGAATGTGAGTGTGTGTGCATGTGAGGCAGTGAGTGTGTGTGTGTGTATGTGAGGCAGTGAGTGTGTGTGTGTGAGGCAGAGGATGTGTGTGTGTGAGGCCGAGTGTGTGTCTGTGTGTGAGGCAGTGAGTGTGTGTGTGTGTGAGGAAGTGTGTGTGTGTGTGTGAGGCAGAGAATGTGAGTGTGTGTGTGTGTGTGAGGCAGAGAATGTGACTGTGTGTGTGTGAGAGGCAGAGTGTGTGTGTATGTGAGGCAGTGAGTGTGTGTGTGTGAGGCACTGAATGTGTGTGTGTGTGAGGCAGTGACTGTGTGTGTGAGGCAGTGAGTGTTTTTGTGTGTGAGGCAGTGAGTGTGTGTGTGTGTGTGAGGCAGTGCGTGTGTGTGTGTGTGAGGCAGAGTGTGTTTGTGTGTGAGGCAGTGTGTGTGTGTGTGTGTGTGTGTGAGGCAGAGTGTGTTTGTGTGTGAGGCAGTGTGTGTGTGTGTGTGTGTGTGTGTGTGTGTGAGGCAGTGAGTGTGTGTGTGTGTGTGTGAGGCAGGGAGTGTGTGTGTGTGTGTGTGTGAGGCAGTGAGTGTGTGTGTGTGTGTGTGTCTATGTGAGGCAGTGAGTGTGTGTGTGTGAGGCAGTGAGTGTGTGTGTGTGAGGCAGTGAGTGTGTGTGTGTGTATGTGAGGCAGTGAGTGTGTGAGTGTGTGTGTATGTGAGGCAGTGAGTGTGTGTGTGTGAGGCAGATGTGTGTGTGTGAGGCAGATGTGTGTGTGTGAGGCAGAGTGTGTGTGGGTGTGAGGCAGTGAGTGTGTTTGTGTGTGAGGCAGTGAGTGTGTTTGTGTGTGAGGCAGTGTGTGTGTGTGTGTGAGGCAGAGAATGTGAGTGTGTGTCCATGTGAGGCAGTGAGTGTGTGTGTGTGTATGTGAGGCAGTGAGTGTGTGTGTGTGAGGCAGAGGATGTGTGTGTGTGAGGCAGAGAGTGTGTGTGTGTGTGAGGCAGTGAGTGTGTGTGTGTGTGAGGCAGTGTGTGTGTGTGTGAGGCAGAGAATGTGAGTGTGTGTGTGTGTGAGGCAGAGAATGTGACTGTGTGTGTGTGAGAGGCAGAGTGTGTGTGTATGTGAGGCAGTGAGTGTGTGTGTGTGAGACAGAGAATGTGTGTGTGTGTGAGACAGAGAATGTGTGTGTGTGTGAGGCAGTGAGTGTGTGTGTGTGTGAGGCAGTGAGTGTGTGTGTGTGAGGCAGTGAGTGTGTGTGTGTGTATGTGAGGCTGTGAGTGTGTGTGTATGTGAGGCAGTGAGTGTGTGTGTGTGTGTGAGGCAGATGTGTGTGTGTGAGGCAGAGTGTGTGTGGCTGTGAGGCAGTGAGTGTGTTTGTGTGTGAGGCAGTGAGTGTGTTTGCGTGTGAGGCAGTGTGTGTGTGTGTGTGTGTGTGTGGCAGAGAATGTGAGTGTGTGTGCATGTGAGGCAGTGAGTGTGTGTGTGTGTATGTGAGGCAGTGAGTGTGTGTGTGTGAGGCAGAGGATGTGTGTGTGTGAGGCAGAGTGTGTGTCTGTGTGTGAGGCAGTGAGTGTGTGTGTGTGTGAGGAAGTGTGTGTGTGTGTGAGGCAGAGAATGTGACTGTGTGTGTGTGAGAGGCAGAGTGTGTGTGTATGTGAGGCAGAGAATGTGTGTGTGTGTGTGAGGCAGTGACTGTGTGTGTGTGTGAGGCAGTGAGTGTGTGTGTGTGAGGCAGTGAGTGTGTCTGGGTGAGGTAGAGAGTGTGGGTGTGTGTGAGGCAGTGAGTGTGTTTGTGTGTGAGGCAGTGAGTGTGTGTGTGTGTGTGTGAGGCCGAGTGTGTGTCTGTGTGTGAGGCAGTGAGTGTGTGTGTGTGTGAGGAAGTGTGTGTGTGTGTGTGAGGCAGAGAATGTGAGTGTGTGTGTGTGTGTGAGGCAGAGAATGTGACTGTGTGTGTGTGAGAGGCAGAGTGTGTGTGTATGTGAGGCAGTGAGTGTGTGTGTGTGAGGCACTGAATGTGTGTGTGTGTGAGGCAGTGACTGTGTGTGTGTGTGAGGCAGTGAGGGTGTGTGTGTGAGGCAGTGAGTGTGTGTGTGTGAGGCAGTGAGTGTGTCTGGGTGAAGTAGAGAGTGTGGGTGTGTGTGAGGCAGTGAGTGTGTTTGTGTGTGAGGCAGTGAGTGTGTGTGTGTGTGAGGCAGTGTGTGTGTGTGAGGCAGTGAGTGTGTGTGTGTGTGAGGCAGAGTGTGTGTGTGTGAGGCAGTGAGTGTTTTTGTGTGTGAGGCAGTGAGTGTGTGTGTGTGTGTGTGAGGCAGTGCGTGTGTGTGTGTGTGAGGCAGAGTGTGTTTGTGTGTGAGGCAGTGTGTGTGTGTGTGTGTGTGTGTGAGGCAGAGTGTGTTTGTGTGTGAGGCAGTGTGTGTGTGTGTGTGTGTGTGTGTGTGTGTGTGTGTGTGTGTGTGTGAGGCAGTGAGTGTGTGTGTGTGTGTGTGTGTGTGTGAGGCAGTGAGTGTGTGTGTGTGTGTGTGAGGCAGGGAGTGTGTGTGTGTGTGTGTGTGAGGCAGTGAGTGTGTGTGTGTGTGTGTGTCTATGTGAGGCAGTGAGTGTGTGTGTGTGAGGCAGTGAGTGTGTGTGTGTGAGGCAGTGAGTGTGTGTGTGTGTATGTGAGGCAGTGAGTGTGTGAGTGTGTGTGTATGTGAGGCAGTGAGTGTGTGTGTGTGTGAGGCAGATGTGTGTGTGTGAGGCAGATGTGTGTGTGTGAGGCAGAGTGTGTGTGGGTGTGAGGCAGTGAGTGTGTTTGTGTGTGAGGCAGTGAGTGTGTTTGTGTGTGAGGCAGTGTGTGTGTGTGTGTGAGGCAGAGAATGTGAGTGTGTGTCCATGTGAGGCAGTGAGTGTGTGTGTGTGTATGTGAGGCAGTGAGTGTGTGTGTGTGAGGCAGAGGATGTGTGTGTGTGAGGCAGAGAGTGTGTGTGTGTGTGAGGCAGTGAGTGTGTGTGTGTGTGAGGCAGTGTGTGTGTGTGTGAGGCAGAGAATGTGAGTGTGTGTGTGTGTGAGGCAGAGAATGTGACTGTGTGTGTGTGAGAGGCAGAGTGTGTGTGTATGTGAGGCAGTGAGTGTGTGTGTGTGAGACAGAGAATGTGTGTGTGTGTGAGACAGAGAATGTGTGTGTGTGTGAGGCAGTGAGTGTGTGTGTGTGTGAGGCAATGAGTGTGTGTGTGTGAGGCAGTGAGTGTGTGTGTGTGTATGTGAGGCTGTGAGTGTGTGTGTATGTGAGGCAGTGAGTGTGTGTGTGTGAGGCAGATGTGTGTGTGTGAGGCAGAGTGTGTGTGGCTGTGAGGCAGTGAGTGTGTTTGTGTGTGAGGCAGTGAGTGTGTTTGCGTGTGAGGCAGTGTGTGTGTGTGTGTGTGTGTGTGTGAGGCAGAGAATGTGAGTGTGTGTGCATGTGAGGCAGTGAGTGTGTGTGTGTGTATGTGAGGTAGTGAGTGTGTGTGTGTGAGGCAGAGGATGTGTGTGTGTGAGGCAGAGTGTGTGTCTGTGTGTGAGGCAGTGAGTGTGTGTGTGTGTGAGGAAGTGTGTGTGTGTGTGAGGCAGAGAATGTGACTGTGTGTGTGTGAGAGGCAGAGTGTGTGTGTATGTGAGGCAGAGAATGTGTGTGTGTGTGTGAGGCAGTGAGTGTGTGTGTGTGTGAGGCAGTGAGTGTGTGTGTGTGAGGCAGTGAGTGTGTGTGTGTGAGGCAGTGAGTGTGTCTGGGTGAGGTAGAGAGTGTGGGTGTGTGTGAGGCAGTGAGTGTGTTTGTGTGTGAGGCAGTGAGTGTGTGTGTGTGTGAGGCAGTGTGTGTGTGTGAGGCAGTGAGTGTGTGTGTGTGTGAGGCAGAGTGTGTGTGTGTGAGGCAGTGAGTGTTTTTGTGTGTGAGGCAGTGAGTGTGTGTGTGTGTGTGTGTGAGGCAGTGAGTGTGTGTGTGTGAGGCAGAGAATGTGTGTGTGTGAGGCAGAGAATGAGTGTGTGTGAGGCAGAGAACGTGTTTGTGTGTGAGGCACAGAGTGTGTGTGTGTGTGAGGCAGAGAGTGTGTGTGTGTGTGAGGCAGAGAATGTGTGTGTGTGTGTGAGGCAGTGAGTGTGTGTGTGTGAGGCAGAGAGTGTGTGTGTGTTTGAGCCAGAGAGTGTGTGTGTGATGCAGTGAGTGTGTGTGTGTGTGTGTGAGGCAGTGAATGTGTGTGTGTGTGTGAGGCAGTGAGTGTGTGTGTGAGGCAGAGAATGTGTGTGTGTGTGTGTGTGTGTGTGAGGCAGAGTATGTGTGTGTGTGTGAGACAGAGAATGTGAGTGTGTGTGTATGTGAGGAAGAGTGTGTCTGTATGTGTGTGTGTGAGGCAGAGAGTGTGTGTGTGTGAGGCAGAGAATGTGTGTGTGTGAGGCAGAGAATGTGTGCCTGTGAGGCAGTCTGTGTGTGTGTGTGAGGCAGTGAGTGTGTGTGTGTGTGAGGCAGTGTGTGTGTGTCTGTGTGAGGCAGTGAGTGTGTGTGTGTGTGTGTGAGGCAGTGCGTGTGTGTGTGTGTGAGGCAGTGAGTGTGTGTGTGTGTGAGGCAGTGAGTGTGTGTCTGTGAGGCAGTGAGTGTATGTGTGTGTGAGCCTGTGTGTGTGTGAGGCAGTGAGTGTGTGCGTGTGTGAGGCAGTGAGTGTGTGTGTGTGTGTGTGTGTGTGTGTGTGTGTGTGAGGCAGAGTGTGTGTGTGTGTGTGTGAGGCAGAGTGTGTGTGTGTGTGTGTGAGGCAGTGAGTGTGTGTGTGTGAGGCAGTGAGTGTGTGTGTGTGAGGCAGTGAGAGTGTGTGTGTGAGGCAGTGAGTGTGTGTGTGTGTGAGGCAGTGTGTGTGTGTGTGAGGCAGTGAGTGTGTGTGTGTGTGAGGCAGTGAGTGTGTATGTGTGTGAGGCAGTGAGTGTGTGTGTGTGTGTGAGGCAGTGAGTGTGTGTGTGTGTGAGGCAGTGAGTGTGTGTGTGTGAGGCAGTGAGAGTGTGTGTGTGAGGCAGTGAGTGTGTGTGTGTGTGAGGCAGTGTGTGTGTGTGTGAGGCAGTGTGTGTGTGTGTGAGGCAGTGAGTGTGTGTGTGTGTGAGGCAGTGAGTGTGTATGTGTGTGAGGCAGTGAGTGAGTGTGTGTGTGTGTGAGGCAGTGAGTGTGTGTGCGTGTGGCAGTGAGTGAGTGTGTGTGTGTGAGGCAGTGAATGTGTGTATGTGAGGCAGTGAGTGAGTGTGTGTGTGTGAGGCAGTGTGTGTGTGTGTGTGTGTGAGGCAGGGTGTGTGTGTGTGAGGCAGAGTGTGTGTGTGTGAGGCAGAGTGTGTGTGTGTGTGCGTGAGGCAGAGTGTGTGTGTGTGAGGCAGTGAGTGTGTGTGTGTGTGTGAGGCAGAATGTGTGTGTGTGCGTGAGGCAGTGTGTGTGTGTGTGTGTGTGTGTGTGTGGCAGAGAGTGTGGGTGTGTGTGAGGCAGTGAGTGTGTTTGTGTGTGAGGCAGTGAGTGTGTGTGTGTGTGTGTGTGAGGCAGTGAGTGTGTGTGTGTGAGGAAGTGAGTGTGTGTGTGTGAGGCAGAGTGTGTGTGTGTCTGAGGCAGTGAGTGTGTTTGTGTGCGAGGCAGTGAGTGTGTTTGTGTGTGAGGCAGTGTGTGTGTGTGTGTGAGGCAGAGAATGTGAGTGTGTGTCCATGTGAGGCAGTGAGTGTGTGTGTGTGTGAGGCAGTGTGTGTGTGTGTGTGAGGCAGAGAATGTGAGTGTGTGTGTGTGAGGCAGTGAGTGAGTGAGTGTGTGTGTGTGAGGCAGTGAATGTGTGTATGTGAGGCAGTGAGTGAGTGTGTGTGTGTGTGAGGCAGTGAGTGTGTGTGCGTGTGGCAGTGAGTGAGTGTGTGTGTGTGAGGCAGTGAATGTGTGTATGTGAGGCAGTGAGTGAGTGTGTGTGTGTGAGGCAGTGTGTGTGTGAGGCAGTGTGTGTGTGTGTGTGTGAGGCAGGGTGTGTGTGTGTGAGGCAGGGTGTGTGTGTGTGAGGCAGAGTGTGTGTGTGTGAGGCAGAGTGTGTGTGTGTGTGCGTGAGGCAGAGTGTGTGTGTGTGAGGCAGTGAGTGTGTGTGTGTGTGTGAGGCAGAATGTGTGTGTGTGCGTGAGGCAGTGTGTGTGTGTGTGTGTGTGTGTGTGGCAGAGAGTGTGGGTGTGTGTGAGGCAGTGAGTGTGTTTGTGTGTGAGGCAGTGAGTGTGTGTGTGTGTGTGTGTGTGAGGCAGTGAGTGTGTGTGTGTGAGGAAGTGAGTGTGTGTGTGTGAGGCAGAGTGTGTGTGTGTCTGAGGCAGTGAGTGTGTTTGTGTGCGAGGCAGTGAGTGTGTTTGTGTGTGAGGCAGTGTGTGTGTGTGTGTGTGTGAGGCAGGGTGTGTGTGTGTGAGGCAGAGTGTGTGTGTGTGAGGCAGAGTGTGTGTGTGTGTGCGTGAGGCAGAGTGTGTGTGTGTGAGGCAGTGAGTGTGTGTGTGTGTGTGAGGCAGAATGTGTGTGTGTGCGTGAGGCAGTGTGTGTGTGTGTGTGTGTGTGTGTGTGGCAGAGAGTGTGGGTGTGTGTGAGGCAGTGAGTGTGTTTGTGTGTGAGGCAGTGAGTGTGTGTGTGTGTGTGTGTGAGGCAGTGAGTGTGTGTGTGTGAGGAAGTGAGTGTGTGTGTGTGAGGCAGAGTGTGTGTGTGTCTGAGGCAGTGAGTGTGTTTGTGTGCGAGGCAGTGAGTGTGTTTGTGTGTGAGGCAGTGTGTGTGTGTGTGTGAGGCAGAGAATGTGAGTGTGTGTCCATGTGAGGCAGTGAGTGTGTGTGTGTGTGAGGCAGTGTGTGTGTGTGTGTGAGGCAGAGAATGTGAGTGTGTGTGTGTGAGGCAGTGAGTGAGTGAGTGTGTGTGTGTGAGGCAGTGAATGTGTGTATGTGAGGCAGTGAGTGAGTGTGTGTGTGTGTGAGGCAGTGAGTGTGTGTGCGTGTGGCAGTGAGTGAGTGTGTGTGTGTGAGGCAGTGAATGTGTGTATGTGAGGCAGTGAGTGAGTGTGTGTGTGTGAGGCAGTGTGTGTGTGAGGCAGTGTGTGTGTGTGTGTGTGAGGCAGGGTGTGTGTGTGTGAGGCAGGGTGTGTGTGTGTGAGGCAGAGTGTGTGTGTGTGAGGCAGAGTGTGTGTGTGTGTGCGTGAGGCAGAGTGTGTGTGTGTGAGGCAGTGAGTGTGTGTGTGTGTGTGAGGCAGAATGTGTGTGTGTGCGTGAGGCAGTGTGTGTGTGTGTGTGTGTGTGTGTGGCAGAGAGTGTGGGTGTGTGTGAGGCAGTGAGTGTGTTTGTGTGTGAGGCAGTGAGTGTGTGTGTGTGTGTGTGTGTGAGGCAGTGAGTGTGTGTGTGTGAGGAAGTGAGTGTGTGTGTGTGAGGCAGAGTGTGTGTGTGTCTGAGGCAGTGAGTGTGTTTGTGTGCGAGGCAGTGAGTGTGTTTGTGTGTGAGGCAGTGTGTGTGTGTGTGTGAGGCAGAGAATGTGAGTGTGTGTCCATGTGAGGCAGTGAGTGTGTGTGTGTGTATGTGAGGCAGTGAGTGTGTGTGTGTGAGGCAGAGGATGTGTGTGTGTGAGGCAGAGAGTGTGTGTGTGTGTGAGGCAGTGAGTGTGTGTGTGTGAGGCAGTGTGTGTGTGTGTGAGGCAGAGAATGTGAGTGTGTGTGTGTGTGAGGCAGAGAATGTGACTGTGTGTGTGTGAGAGGCAGAGTGTGTGTGTATGTGAGGCAGTGAGTGTGTGTGTGAGACAGAGAATGTGTGTGTGTGAGGCAGTGAGTGTGTGTGTGTGTGAGGCAGTGAGTGTGTGTGTGTGAGGCAGTGAGTGTGTGTGTGTGTATGTGAGGCTGTGAGTGTGTGTGTATGTGAGGCAGTGAGTGTGTGTGTGTGTGAGGCAGATGTGTGTGTGTGAGGCAGAGTGTGTGTGGGTGTGAGGCAGTGAGTGTGTTTGTGTGTGAGGCAGTGAGTGTGTTTGTGTGTGAGGCACAGAGTGTGTGTGTGTGTGTGAGGCAGTGTGTGTGTGTCTGTGTGAGGCAGTGAGTGTGTGTGTGTGTGTGTGTGAGGCAGTGCGTGTGTGTGTGTGTGTGTGAGGCAGTGAGTGTGTGTGTGTGTGAGGCAGTGAGTGTGTGTCTGTGAGGCAGTGAGTGTATGTGTGTGTGAGCCTGTGTGTGTGTGAGGCAGTGAGTGTGTGCGTGTGTGAGGCAGTGAGTGTGTGTGTGTGTGTGTGAGGCAGTGAGTGTGTGTGTGTGAGGCAGAGTGTATGTGTGTGTGAGCCTGTGTGTGTGTGTGAGGCTGTGAGTGTGTGTGTGAGGCAGTGAGTGTGTGTGTGTGTGAGGCAGTGAGTGTGTGTGTGTGTGTGTGAGGCAGTGAGAGTGTTTGTGTGTGTGTGAGGTAGAGAGTGTGTTTGTGTGAGGCAGTGAGTGTTTGTGTGTGTGTGAGGCAGTGTGTGTGTTTGTATGAGGCAGTGAGTGTGTGTGTGTGAGGCAGTGAGTGTGTGTGTGTGTGTGAGGCAGTGAGTGTGTGTGTGTGTGTGAGGCAGTGAGTGAGTGTGTGTGTGTGTGTGTGTGTGTGAGGCAGTGAGAGTGTTTGTGTGTGTGTGAGGTAGAGAGTGTGTTTGTGTGAGGCAGTGAGTGTGTGTGTGTGAGGCAGTGAGTGTTTGTGTGTGTGTGAGGCAGTGAGTGTGTTTGTATGAGGCAGTGAGTGTGTGTGTGTGAGGCAGCGAGTGTGTGTGTGAGGCAGCGAGTGTGTGTGTGAGGCAGTGAGTGTGTGTGTGTGTGTGTGAGGCAGTGTGTGTGTGTGTGAGGCAGTGTGTGTGTGTGTGTGAGGCAGTGAGTGTGTGTGTGTGTGTGAGGCAGTGAGTGTGTGTGTGTGTGTGTGTGTGTTTGTGTGTGTGAGGCAGAGTGTGTTTGTGTGTGAGGCAGTGTGTGTGTGTGTGTATGTGTGTGTGAGGCAGTGAGTGTGTGTGTGTGTGAGGCAGGGAGTGTGTGTGTGTGTGTGTGTGTGAGGCAGTGAGTGTGTGTGTGTGTCTATGTGAGGCAGTTAGTGTGTGTGTGTGAGGCAGTGAGTGTGTGTGTGTGAGGCAGTGAGTGTGTGTGTGTGTGAGGCAGTGAGTGTGTGAGTGTGTGTGTATGTGAGGCAGTGAATGTGTGTGTGTGTGTGTGTGTGTGTGTGAGGCAGATGTGTGTGTGTGAGGCAGACGTGTGTGTGTGAGGCAGAGTGTGTGTGGGTGTGAGGCAGTGAGTGTGTTTGTGTGTGAGGCAGTGAGTGTGTTTGTGTGTGAGGCAGTGTGTGTGTGTGTGTGAGGCAGAGAATGTGAGTGTGTGTCCATGTGAGGCAGTGAGTGTGTGTGTGTGTATGTGAGGCAGTGAGTGTGTGTGTGTGAGGCAGAGGATGTGTGTGTGTGAGGCAGAGAGTGTGTGTGTGTGTGAGGCAGTGAGTGTGTGTGTGTGTGAGGCAGTGTGTGTGTGTGTGAGGCAGAGAATGTGAGTGTGTGTGTGTGTGAGGCAGAGAATGTGACTGTGTGTGTGTGAGAGGCAGAGTGTGTGTGTATGTGAGGCAGTGAGTGTGTGTGTGTGAGACAGAGAATGTGTGTGTGTGTGAGACAGAGAATGTGTGTGTGTGTGAGGCAGTGAGTGTGTGTGTGTGTGAGGCAATGAGTGTGTGTGTGTGAGGCAGTGAGTGTGTGTGTGTGTATGTGAGGCTGTGAGTGTGTGTGTATGTGAGGCAGTGAGTGTGTGTGTGTGAGGCAGATGTGTGTGTGTGAGGCAGAGTGTGTGTGGCTGTGAGGCAGTGAGTGTGTTTGTGTGTGAGGCAGTGAGTGTGTTTGCGTGTGAGGCAGTGTGTGTGTGTGTGTGTGTGTGTGTGAGGCAGAGAATGTGAGTGTGTGTGCATGTGAGGCAGTGAGTGTGTGTGTGTGTATGTGAGGTAGTGAGTGTGTGTGTGTGAGGCAGAGGATGTGTGTGTGTGAGGCAGAGTGTGTGTCTGTGTGTGAGGCAGTGAGTGTGTGTGTGTGTGAGGAAGTGTGTGTGTGTGTGAGGCAGAGAATGTGACTGTGTGTGTGTGAGAGGCAGAGTGTGTGTGTATGTGAGGCAGAGAATGTGTGTGTGTGTGTGAGGCAGTGAGTGTGTGTGTGTGTGAGGCAGTGAGTGTGTGTGTGTGAGGCAGTGAGTGTGTGTGTGTGAGGCAGTGAGTGTGTCTGGGTGAGGTAGAGAGTGTGGGTGTGTGTGAGGCAGTGAGTGTGTTTGTGTGTGAGGCAGTGAGTGTGTGTGTGTGTGAGGCAGTGTGTGTGTGTGAGGCAGTGAGTGTGTGTGTGTGTGAGGCAGAGTGTGTGTGTGTGAGGCAGTGAGTGTTTTTGTGTGTGAGGCAGTGAGTGTGTGTGTGTGTGTGTGTGAGGCAGTGAGTGTGTGTGTGTGAGGCAGAGAATGTGTGTGTGTGAGGCAGAGAATGAGTGTGTGTGAGGCAGAGAACGTGTTTGTGTGTGAGGCACAGAGTGTGTGTGTGTGTGAGGCAGAGAGTGTGTGTGTGTGTGAGGCAGAGAATGTGTGTGTGTGTGTGAGGCAGTGAGTGTGTGTGTGTGAGGCAGAGAGTGTGTGTGTGTTTGAGCCAGAGAGTGTGTGTGTGATGCAGTGAGTGTGTGTGTGTGTGTGTGAGGCAGTGAATGTGTGTGTGTGTGTGAGGCAGTGAGTGTGTGTGTGAGGCAGAGAATGTGTGTGTGTGTGTGTGTGTGTGAGGCAGAGTATGTGTGTGTATGTGAGGAAGAGTGTGTCTGTATGTGTGTGTGTGAGGCAGAGAGTGTGTGTGTGTGAGGCAGAGAATGTGTGTGTGTGAGGCAGAGAATGTGTGCCTGTGAGGCAGTCTGTGTGTGTGTGTGAGGCAGTGAGTGTGTGTGTGTGTGAGGCAGTGTGTGTGTGTCTGTGTGAGGCAGTGAGTGTGTGTGTGTGTGTGTGAGGCAGTGCGTGTGTGTGTGTGTGAGGCAGTGAGTGTGTGTGTGTGTGAGGCAGTGAGTGTGTGTCTGTGAGGCAGTGAGTGTATGTGTGTGTGAGCCTGTGTGTGTGTGAGGCAGTGAGTGTGTGCGTGTGTGAGGCAGTGAGTGTGTGTGTGTGTGTGTGTGTGTGTGTGTGTGTGTGTGTGAGGCAGAGTGTGTGTGTGTGTGTGTGAGGCAGAGTGTGTGTGTGTGTGTGTGAGGCAGTGAGTGTGTGTGTGTGAGGCAGTGAGTGTGTGTGTGTGAGGCAGTGAGAGTGTGTGTGTGAGGCAGTGAGTGTGTGTGTGTGTGAGGCAGTGTGTGTGTGTGTGAGGCAGTGAGTGTGTGTGTGTGTGAGGCAGTGAGTGTGTATGTGTGTGAGGCAGTGAGTGTGTGTGTGTGTGTGAGGCAGTGAGTGTGTGTGTGTGTGAGGCAGTGAGTGTGTGTGTGTGAGGCAGTGAGAGTGTGTGTGTGAGGCAGTGAGTGTGTGTGTGTGTGAGGCAGTGTGTGTGTGTGTGAGGCAGTGTGTGTGTGTGTGAGGCAGTGAGTGTGTGTGTGTGTGAGGCAGTGAGTGTGTATGTGTGTGAGGCAGTGAGTGAGTGTGTGTGTGTGTGAGGCAGTGAGTGTGTGTGCGTGTGGCAGTGAGTGAGTGTGTGTGTGTGAGGCAGTGAATGTGTGTATGTGAGGCAGTGAGTGAGTGTGTGTGTGTGAGGCAGTGTGTGTGTGTGTGTGTGTGAGGCAGGGTGTGTGTGTGTGAGGCAGAGTGTGTGTGTGTGAGGCAGAGTGTGTGTGTGTGTGCGTGAGGCAGAGTGTGTGTGTGTGAGGCAGTGAGTGTGTGTGTGTGTGTGAGGCAGAATGTGTGTGTGTGCGTGAGGCAGTGTGTGTGTGTGTGTGTGTGTGTGTGTGGCAGAGAGTGTGGGTGTGTGTGAGGCAGTGAGTGTGTTTGTGTGTGAGGCAGTGAGTGTGTGTGTGTGTGTGTGTGAGGCAGTGAGTGTGTGTGTGTGAGGAAGTGAGTGTGTGTGTGTGAGGCAGAGTGTGTGTGTGTCTGAGGCAGTGAGTGTGTTTGTGTGCGAGGCAGTGAGTGTGTTTGTGTGTGAGGCAGTGTGTGTGTGTGTGTGAGGCAGAGAATGTGAGTGTGTGTCCATGTGAGGCAGTGAGTGTGTGTGTGTGTGAGGCAGTGTGTGTGTGTGTGTGAGGCAGAGAATGTGAGTGTGTGTGTGTGAGGCAGTGAGTGAGTGAGTGTGTGTGTGTGAGGCAGTGAATGTGTGTATGTGAGGCAGTGAGTGAGTGTGTGTGTGTGTGAGGCAGTGAGTGTGTGTGCGTGTGGCAGTGAGTGAGTGTGTGTGTGTGAGGCAGTGAATGTGTGTATGTGAGGCAGTGAGTGAGTGTGTGTGTGTGAGGCAGTGTGTGTGTGAGGCAGTGTGTGTGTGTGTGTGTGAGGCAGGGTGTGTGTGTGTGAGGCAGGGTGTGTGTGTGTGAGGCAGAGTGTGTGTGTGTGAGGCAGAGTGTGTGTGTGTGTGCGTGAGGCAGAGTGTGTGTGTGTGAGGCAGTGAGTGTGTGTGTGTGTGTGAGGCAGAATGTGTGTGTGTGCGTGAGGCAGTGTGTGTGTGTGTGTGTGTGTGTGTGGCAGAGAGTGTGGGTGTGTGTGAGGCAGTGAGTGTGTTTGTGTGTGAGGCAGTGAGTGTGTGTGTGTGTGTGTGTGTGAGGCAGTGAGTGTGTGTGTGTGAGGAAGTGAGTGTGTGTGTGTGAGGCAGAGTGTGTGTGTGTCTGAGGCAGTGAGTGTGTTTGTGTGCGAGGCAGTGAGTGTGTTTGTGTGTGAGGCAGTGTGTGTGTGTGTGTGAGGCAGAGAATGTGAGTGTGTGTCCATGTGAGGCAGTGAGTGTGTGTGTGTGTATGTGAGGCAGTGAGTGTGTGTGTGTGAGGCAGAGGATGTGTGTGTGTGAGGCAGAGAGTGTGTGTGTGTGTGAGGCAGTGAGTGTGTGTGTGTGAGGCAGTGTGTGTGTGTGTGAGGCAGAGAATGTGAGTGTGTGTGTGTGTGAGGCAGAGAATGTGACTGTGTGTGTGTGAGAGGCAGAGTGTGTGTGTATGTGAGGCAGTGAGTGTGTGTGTGAGACAGAGAATGTGTGTGTGTGAGGCAGTGAGTGTGTGTGTGTGTGAGGCAGTGAGTGTGTGTGTGTGAGGCAGTGAGTGTGTGTGTGTGTATGTGAGGCTGTGAGTGTGTGTGTATGTGAGGCAGTGAGTGTGTGTGTGTGTGAGGCAGATGTGTGTGTGTGAGGCAGAGTGTGTGTGGGTGTGAGGCAGTGAGTGTGTTTGTGTGTGAGGCAGTGAGTGTGTTTGTGTGTGAGGCACAGAGTGTGTGTGTGTGTGTGAGGCAGTGTGTGTGTGTCTGTGTGAGGCAGTGAGTGTGTGTGTGTGTGTGTGTGAGGCAGTGCGTGTGTGTGTGTGTGTGTGAGGCAGTGAGTGTGTGTGTGTGTGAGGCAGTGAGTGTGTGTCTGTGAGGCAGTGAGTGTATGTGTGTGTGAGCCTGTGTGTGTGTGAGGCAGTGAGTGTGTGCGTGTGTGAGGCAGTGAGTGTGTGTGTGTGTGTGTGAGGCAGTGAGTGTGTGTGTGTGAGGCAGAGTGTATGTGTGTGTGAGCCTGTGTGTGTGTGTGAGGCTGTGAGTGTGTGTGTGAGGCAGTGAGTGTGTGTGTGTGTGAGGCAGTGAGTGTGTGTGTGTGTGTGTGAGGCAGTGAGAGTGTTTGTGTGTGTGTGAGGTAGAGAGTGTGTTTGTGTGAGGCAGTGAGTGTTTGTGTGTGTGTGAGGCAGTGAGTGTTTGTGTGTGTGTGAGGCAGTGTGTGTGTTTGTATGAGGCAGTGAGTGTGTGTGTGTGAGGCAGTGAGTGTGTGTGTGTGTGTGAGGCAGTGAGTGTGTGTGTGTGTGTGAGGCAGTGAGTGAGTGTGTGTGTGTGTGTGTGTGTGTGTGAGGCAGTGAGAGTGTTTGTGTGTGTGTGAGGTAGAGAGTGTGTTTGTGTGAGGCAGTGAGTGTGTGTGTGTGAGGCAGTGAGTGTTTGTGTGTGTGTGAGGCAGTGAGTGTGTGTGTGTGAGGCAGAGGATGTGTGTATGTGAGGCAGAGTGTGTGTCTGTGTGTGAGGCAGTGAGTGTGTGTGTGTGTGAGGAAGTGTGTGTGTGTGTGAGGCAGAGAATGTGAGTGTGTGTGTGTGTGAGGCAGAGAATGTGACTGTGTGTGTGTGAGAGGCTGAGTGTGTGTGTATGTGAGGCAGTGAGTGTGTGTGTGTGAGGCAGAGAATGTGTGTGTGTGTGGGGCAGTGACTGTGTGTGTGTGTGAGGCAGTGAGTGTGTGTGTGTGAGGCAGTGAGTGTGTGTGTGTGAGGCAGTGAGTGTGTCTGGGTGAGGTAGAGAGTGTGGGTGTGTGTGAGGCAGTGAGTGTGTTTGTGTGTGAGGCAGTGAGTGTGAGTGTGTGTGAGGCAGTGTGTGTGTGTGAGGCAGTGAGTGTGTGTGTGTGAGGCAGTGAGTGAGTGTGTGTGTGAGGCAGTGAGTGTGTGTGTGTGAGGCAGTGAGTGAGTGTATGTGAGGCAGTGAGTGTGTGTGTGTGAGGCAGTGAGTGAGTGTGTGTGTGTGAGGCAGTGTGTGTGTGTGAGGCAGTGAGTGTGTGTGTGTGAGGCAGTGAGTGAGTGTGTGTGAGGCAGTGAGTGTGTGTGTGTGAGGCAGTGAGTGAGTGAGTGTGTGTGTGTGAGGCAGTGAATGTGTGTATGTGAGGCAGTGAGTGAGTGTGTGTGTGTGTGAGGCAGTGAGTGTGTGTGCGTGTGGCAGTGAGTGAGTGTGTGTGTGAGGCAGTGAATGTGTGTATGTGAGGCAGTGAGTGAGTGTGTGTGTGTGAGGCAGTGTGTGTGTGTGTGTGTGTGTGAGGCAGGGTGTGTGTGTGTGAGGCAGAGTGTGTGTGTGTGAGGCAGAGTGTGTGTGTGTGTGCGTGAGGCAGAGTGTGTGTGTGTGAGGCAGTGAGTGTGTGTGTGTGTGTGAGGCAGAATGTGTGTGTGTGCGTGAGGCAGTGTGTGTGTGTGTGTGTGTGTGTGTGGCAGAGAGTGTGGGTGTGTGTGAGGCAGTGAGTGTGTTTGTGTGTGAGGCAGTGAGTGTGTGTGTGTGTGTGTGTGAGGCAGTGAGTGTGTGTGTGTGAGGAAGTGAGTGTGTGTGTGTGAGGCAGAGTGTGTGTGTGTCTGAGGCAGTGAGTGTGTTTGTGTGCGAGGCAGTGAGTGTGTTTGTGTGTGAGGCAGTGTGTGTGTGTGTGTGAGGCAGAGAATGTGAGTGTGTGTCCATGTGAGGCAGTGAGTGTGTGTGTGTGTATGTGAGGCAGTGAGTGTGTGTGTGTGAGGCAGAGGATGTGTGTGTGTGAGGCAGAGAGTGTGTGTGTGTGTGAGGCAGTGAGTGTGTGTGTGTGAGGCAGTGTGTGTGTGTGTGAGGCAGAGAATGTGAGTGTGTGTGTGTGTGAGGCAGAGAATGTGACTGTGTGTGTGTGAGAGGCAGAGTGTGTGTGTATGTGAGGCAGTGAGTGTGTGTGTGAGACAGAGAATGTGTGTGTGTGAGGCAGTGAGTGTGTGTGTGTGTGAGGCAGTGAGTGTGTGTGTGTGAGGCAGTGAGTGTGTGTGTGTGTATGTGAGGCTGTGAGTGTGTGTGTATGTGAGGCAGTGAGTGTGTGTGTGTGTGAGGCAGATGTGTGTGTGTGAGGCAGAGTGTGTGTGGGTGTGAGGCAGTGAGTGTGTTTGTGTGTGAGGCAGTGAGTGTGTTTGTGTGTGAGGCACAGAGTGTGTGTGTGTGTGTGTGAGGCAGTGTGTGTGTGTCTGTGTGAGGCAGTGAGTGTGTGTGTGTGTGTGTGTGAGGCAGTGCGTGTGTGTGTGTGTGTGTGAGGCAGTGAGTGTGTGTGTGTGTGAGGCAGTGAGTGTGTGTCTGTGAGGCAGTGAGTGTATGTGTGTGTGAGCCTGTGTGTGTGTGAGGCAGTGAGTGTGTGTGTGTGTGAGGCAGTGAGTGTGTGTGTGTGTGTGTGAGGCAGTGAGTGTGTGTGTGTGTGTGAGGCAGAGTGTATGTGTGTGTGAGCCTGTGTGTGTGTGTGAGGCTGTGAGTGTGTGTGTGAGGCTGTGAGTGTGTGTGTGAGGCAGTGAGTGTGTGTGTGTGTGAGGCAGTGAGTGTGTGTGTGTGTGTGTGTGAGGCAGTGAGAGTGTTTGTGTGTGTGTGAGGTAGAGAGTGTTTGTGTGAGGCAGTGAGTGTTTGTGTGTGTGTGAGGCAGTGAGTGTTTGTGTGTGTGTGAGGCAGTGTGTGTGTTTGTATGAGGCAGTGAGTGTGTGTGTGTGAGGCAGTGAGTGTGTGTGTGTGTGTGAGGCAGTGAGTGTGTGTGTGTGTGTGAGGCAGTGAGTGAGTGTGTGTGTGTGTGTGTGTGTGTGTGAGGCAGTGAGAGTGTTTGTGTGTGTGTGAGGTAGAGAGTGTGTTTGTGTGAGGCAGTGAGTGTGTGTGTGTGAGGCAGTGAGTGTTTGTGTGTGTGTGAGGCAGTGAGTGTGTGTGTGTGAGGCAGAGGATGTGTGTGTGTGAGGCAGAGTGTGTGTCTGTGTGTGAGGCAGTGAGTGTGTGTGTGTGTGAGGAAGTGTGTGTGTGTGTGAGGCAGAGAATGTGAGTGTGTGTGTGTGTGAGGCAGAGAATGTGACTGTGTGTGTGTGAGAGGCAGAGTGTGTGTGTATGTGAGGCAGTGAGTGTGTGTGTGTGAGGCAGAGAATGTGTGTGTGTGTGGGGCAGTGACTGTGTGTGTGTGTGAGGCAGTGAGTGTGTGTGTGTGAGGCAGTGAGTGTGTGTGTGTGAGGCAGTGAGTGTGTCTGGGTGAGGTAGAGAGTGTGGGTGTGTGTGAGGCAGTGAGTGTGTTTGTGTGTGAGGCAGTGAGTGTGAGTGTGTGTGAGGCAGTGTGTGTGTGTGAGGCAGTGAGTGTGTGTGTGTGAGGCAGTGAGTGAGTGTGTGTGTGAGGCAGTGAGTGTGTGTGTGTGAGGCAGTGAGTGAGTGTATGTGAGGCAGTGAGTGTGTGTGTGTGAGGCAGTGAGTGAGTGTGTGTGTGTGAGGCAGTGTGTGTGTGTGAGGCAGTGAGTGTGTGTGTGTGAGGCAGTGAGTGAGTGTGTGTGAGGCAGTGAGTGTGTGTGTGTGAGGCAGTGAGTGAGTGAGTGTGTGTGTGTGAGGCAGTGAATGTGTGTATGTGAGGCAGTGAGTGAGTGTGTGTGTGTGTGAGGCAGTGAGTGTGTGTGCGTGTGGCAGTGAGTGAGTGTGTGTGTGAGGCAGTGAATGTGTGTATGTGAGGCAGTGAGTGAGTGTGTGTGTGTGAGGCAGTGTGTGTGTGTGTGTGTGTGTGTGAGGCAGGGTGTGTGTGTGTGAGGCAGAGTGTGTGTGTGTGAGGCAGAGTGTGTGTGTGTGTGCGTGAGGCAGAGTGTGTGTGTGTGAGGCAGTGAGTGTGTGTGTGTGTGTGAGGCAGAATGTGTGTGTGTGCGTGAGGCAGTGTGTGTGTGTGTGTGTGTGTGTGTGGCAGAGAGTGTGGGTGTGTGTGAGGCAGTGAGTGTGTTTGTGTGTGAGGCAGTGAGTGTGTGTGTGTGTGTGTGTGAGGCAGTGAGTGTGTGTGTGTGAGGAAGTGAGTGTGTGTGTGTGAGGCAGAGTGTGTGTGTGTCTGAGGCAGTGAGTGTGTTTGTGTGCGAGGCAGTGAGTGTGTTTGTGTGTGAGGCAGTGTGTGTGTGTGTGTGAGGCAGAGAATGTGAGTGTGTGTCCATGTGAGGCAGTGAGTGTGTGTGTGTGTATGTGAGGCAGTGAGTGTGTGTGTGTGAGGCAGAGGATGTGTGTGTGTGAGGCAGAGAGTGTGTGTGTGTGTGAGGCAGTGAGTGTGTGTGTGTGAGGCAGTGTGTGTGTGTGTGAGGCAGAGAATGTGAGTGTGTGTGTGTGTGAGGCAGAGAATGTGACTGTGTGTGTGTGAGAGGCAGAGTGTGTGTGTATGTGAGGCAGTGAGTGTGTGTGTGAGACAGAGAATGTGTGTGTGTGAGGCAGTGAGTGTGTGTGTGTGTGTGTGTGAGGCAGTGAGTGTGTGTGTGTGTGTGTGTCTATGTGAGGCAGTGAGTGTGTGTGTGTGAGGCAGTGAGTGTGTGTGTGTGAGGCAGTGAGTGTGTGTGTGTGTATGTGAGGCAGTGAGTGTGTGAGTGTGTGTGTATGTGAGGCAGTGAGTGTGTGTGTGTGAGGCAGATGTGTGTGTGTGAGGCAGATGTGTGTGTGTGAGGCAGAGTGTGTGTGGGTGTGAGGCAGTGAGTGTGTTTGTGTGTGAGGCAGTGAGTGTGTTTGTGTGTGAGGCAGTGTGTGTGTGTGTGTGTGAGGCAGAGAATGTGAGTGTGTGTCCATGTGAGGCAGTGAGTGTGTGTGTGTGTATGTGAGGCAGTGAGTGTGTGTGTGTGAGGCAGAGGATGTGTGTGTGTGAGGCAGAGAGTGTGTGTGTGTGTGAGGCAGTGAGTGTGTGTGTGTGTGAGGCAGTGTGTGTGTGTGTGAGGCAGAGAATGTGAGTGTGTGTGTGTGTGAGGCAGAGAATGTGACTGTGTGTGTGAGAGGCAGAGTGTGTGTGTATGTGAGGCAGTGAGTGTGTGTGTGTGAGACAGAGAATGTGTGTGTGTGTGAGACAGAGAATGTGTGTGTGTGTGAGGCAGTGAGTGTGTGTGTGTGTGAGGCAGTGAGTGTGTGTGTGTGAGGCAGTGAGTGTGTGTGTGTGTATGTGAGGCTGTGAGTGTGTGTGTATGTGAGGCAGTGAGTGTGTGTGTGTGTGTGAGGCAGATGTGTGTGTGTGAGGCAGAGTGTGTGTGGCTGTGAGGCAGTGAGTGTGTTTGTGTGTGAGGCAGTGAGTGTGTTTGCGTGTGAGGCAGTGTGTGTGTGTGTGTGTGTGTGTGAGGCAGAGAATGTGAGTGTGTGTGCATGTGAGGCAGTGAGTGTGTGTGTGTGTATGTGAGGCAGTGAGTGTGTGTGTGTGAGGCAGAGGATGTGTGTGTGTGAGGCAGAGTGTGTGTCTATGTGTGAGGCAGTGAGTGTGTGTGTGTGTGAGGAAGTGTGTGTGTGTGTGAGGCAGAGAATGTGACTGTGTGTGTGTGAGAGGCAGAGTGTGTGTGTATGTGAGGCAGAGAATGTGTGTGTGTGTGTGAGGCAGTGACTGTGTGTGTGTGTGAGGCAGTGAGTGTGTGTGTGTGAGGCAGTGAGTGTGTCTGGGTGAGGTAGAGAGTGTGGGTGTGTGTGAGGCAGTGAGTGTGTTTGTGTGTGAGGCAGTGAGTGTGTGTGTGTGTGTGTGAGGCCGAGTGTGTGTCTGTGTGTGAGGCAGTGAGTGTGTGTGTGTGTGAGGAAGTGTGTGTGTGTGTGTGAGGCAGAGAATGTGAGTGTGTGTGTGTGTGTGAGGCAGAGAATGTGACTGTGTGTGTGTGAGAGGCAGAGTGTGTGTGTATGTGAGGCAGTGAGTGTGTGTGTGTGAGGCACTGAATGTGTGTGTGTGTGAGGCAGTGACTGTGTGTGTGTGTGAGGCAGTGAGGGTGTGTGTGTGAGGCAGTGAGTGTGTGTGTGTGAGGCAGTGAGTGTGTCTGGGTGAAGTAGAGAGTGTGGGTGTGTGTGAGGCAGTGAGTGTGTTTGTGTGTGAGGCAGTGAGTGTGTGTGTGTGTGAGGCAGTGTGTGTGTGTGAGGCAGTGAGTGTGTGTGTGTGTGAGGCAGAGTGTGTGTGTGTGAGGCAGTGAGTGTTTTTGTGTGTGAGGCAGTGAGTGTGTGTGTGTGTGTGAGGCAGTGCGTGTGTGTGTGTGTGAGGCAGAGTGTGTTTGTGTGTGAGGCAGTGTGTGTGTGTGTGTGTGTGTGAGGCAGAGTGTGTTTGTGTGTGAGGCAGTGTGTGTGTGTGTGTGTGTGTGTGTGTGTGTGTGAGGCAGTGAGTGTGTGTGTGTGTGTGTGTGTGTGAGGCAGGGAGTGTGTGTGTGTGTGAGGCAGGGAGTGTGTGTGTGTGTGTGTGTGTGAGGCAGTGAGTGTGTGTGTGTGTGTGTGTCTATGTGAGGCAGTGAGTGTGTGTGTGTGAGGCAGTGAGTGTGTGTGTGTGAGGCAGTGAGTGTGTGTGTGTGTATGTGAGGCAGTGAGTGTTGAGTGTGTGTGTATGTGAGGCAGTGAGTGTGTGTGTGTGAGGCAGATGTGTGTGTGTGAGGCAGATGTGTGTGTGTGAGGCAGAGTGTGTGTGGGTGTGAGGCAGTGAGTGTGTTTGTGTGTGAGGCAGTGAGTGTGTTTGTGTGTGAGGCAGTGTGTGTGTGTGTGTGAGGCAGAGAATGTGAGTGTGTGTCCATGTGAGGCAGTGAGTGTGTGTGTGTGTATGTGAGGCAGTGAGTGTGTGTGTGAGGCAGAGGATGTGTGTGTGTGAGGCAGAGAGTGTGTGTGTGTGTGAGGCAGTGAGTGTGTGTGTGTGTGAGGCAGTGTGTGTGTGTGTGAGGCAGAGAATGTGAGTGTGTGTGTGTGTGAGGCAGAGAATGTGACTGTGTGTGTGTGAGAGGCAGAGTGTGTGTGTATGTGAGGCAGTGAGTGTGTGTGTGTGAGACAGAGAATGTGTGTGTGTGTGAGACAGAGAATGTGTGTGTGTGTGAGGCAGTGAGTGTGTGTGTGTGTGAGGCAGTGAGTGTGTGTGTGTGAGGCAGTGAGTGTGTGTGTGTATGTGAGGCTGTGAGTGTGTGTGTATGTGAGGCAGTGAGTGTGTGTGTGTGTGTGAGGCAGATGTGTGTGTGTGAGGCAGAGTGTGTGTGGCTGTGAGGCAGTGAGTGTGTTTGTGTGTGAGGCAGTGAGTGTGTTTGCGTGTGAGGCAGTGTGTGTGTGTGTGTGTGTGAGGCAGAGAATGTGAGTGTGTGTGCATGTGAGGCAGTGAGTGTGTGTGTGTGTATGTGAGGTAGTGAGTGTGTGTGTGTGAGGCAGAGGATGTGTGTGTGTGAGGCAGAGTGTGTGTCTGTGTGTGAGGCAGTGAGTGTGTGTGTGTGTGAGGAAGTGTGTGTGTGTGTGAGGCAGAGAATGTGACTGTGTGTGTGTGAGAGGCAGAGTGTGTGTGTATGTGAGGCAGAGAATGTGTGTGTGTGTGTGAGGCAGTGAGTGTGTGTGTGTGTGAGGCAGTGAGTGTGTGTGTGTGAGGCAGTGAGTGTGTGTGTGTGAGGCAGTGAGTGTGTCTCGGTGAGGTAGAGAGTGTGGGTGTGTGTGAGGCAGTGAGTGTGTTTGTGTGTGAGGCAGTGAGTGTGTGTGTGTGTGAGGCAGTGTGTGTGTGTGAGGCAGTGAGTGTGTGTGTGTGTGAGGCAGAGTGTGTGTGTGTGAGGCAGTGAGTGTTTTTGTGTGTGAGGCAGTGAGTGTGTGTGTGTGTGTGTGTGAGGCAGTGAGTGTGTGTGTGTGAGGCAGAGAATGTGTGTGTGTGAGGCAGAGAATGAGTGTGTGTGAGGCAGAGAACGTGTTTGTGTGTGAGGCACAGAGTGTGTGTGTGTGTGAGGCAGAGAGTGTGTGTGTGTGTGAGGCAGAGAATGTGTGTGTGTGTGTGAGGCAGTGAGTGTGTGTGTGTGAGGCAGAGAGTGTGTGTGTGTTTGAGCCAGAGAGTGTGTGTGTGAGGCAGTGAGTGTGTGTGTGTGTGTGTGAGGCAGTGAATGTGTGTGTGTGTGTGAGGCAGTGAGTGTGTGTGTGAGGCAGAGAATGTGTGTGTGTGTGTGTGTGTGTGAGGCAGAGTATGTGTGTGTGTGTGAGACAGAGAATGTGAGTGTGTGTGTATGTGAGGAAGAGTGTGTCTGTATGTGTGTGTGTGAGGCAGAGAGTGTGTGTGTGTGAGGCAGAGAGTGTGTGTGTGAGGCAGAGAGTTTGTGTGTGTGAGGCAGAGAATGTGTGTGTGTGAGGCAGAGAATGTGTGTGTGTGAGGCAGAGAATGTGTGCCTGTGAGGCAGTCTGTGTGTGTGTGTGAGGCAGTGAGTGTGTGTGTGTGTGTGTGTGTGAGGCAGTGTGTGTGTGTCTGTGTGAGGCAGTGAGTGTGTGTGTGTGTGTGTGTGTGAGGCAGTGCGTGTGTGTGTGTGTGAGGCAGTGAGTGTGTGTGTGTGTGAGGCAGTGAGTGTGTGTCTGTGAGGCAGTGAGTGTATGTGTATGTGAGCCTGTGTGTGTGTGAGGCAGTGAGTGTGTGCGTGTGTGAGGCAGTGAGTGTGTGTGTGTGTGTGTGTGTGTGTGTGTGTGTGTGTGTGTGTGTGTGTGAGGCAGAGTGTGTGTGTGTGTGTGTGAGGCAGAGTGTGTGTGTGTGTGAGGCAGTGAGTGTGTGTGTGTGAGGCAGTGAGAGTGTGTGTGTGAGGCAGTGAGTGTGTGTGTGTGTGAGGCAGTGTGTGTGTGTGTGAGGCAGTGAGTGTGTGTGTGAGGCAGTGAGTGTGTGTGTGTGTGAGGCAGTGAGTGTGTATGTGTGTGAGGCAGTGAGTGTGTGTGTGTGTGTGAGGCAGTGAGTGTGTGTGTGTGTGAGGCAGTGAGTGTGTGTGTGTGAGGCAGTGAGAGTGTGTGTGTGAGGCAGTGAGTGTGTGTGTGTGTGAGGCAGTGTGCGTGTGTGTGAGGCAGTGTGTGTGTGTGTGAGGCAGTGTGTGTGTGTGTGAGGCAGTGAGTGTGTGTGTGTGTGAGGCAGTGAGTGTGTATGTGTGTGAGGCAGTGAGTGTGTGTGTGTGTGTGCGAGGCAGTGAGTGTGTGTGTGTGAGGCAGTGTGTGTGTATATGAGGCAGTGAGTGTGTGTGTGTGTGAGGCAGTGAGTGTGTGTGTGAGGAAGTGAGTGTGTGTGTGTGTGTGTGTGAGGAAGTGAGTGTGTGTGTGTGTGAGGCAGTGAGTGTGTGTGTGTGTGTGTGTGAGGCAGTGAGTGTGTGTGTCTGTGTGTGAGGCAGTGAGTGTGTGTGTGTGTGAGGCAGTGAGTGTGTGTGTGTGTGTGTGTGTGAGGCAGTGAGTGTGTGTGTGTGAGGCAGTGTATGTGTGTGAGGCAGTGAGTGAGTGTGTGTGTGAGGCAGTGAGTGTGTGTGTGTGAGGCAATGAGTGTGTGTGTGTGTGTGAGGCAGTGAGTGTGTGTGTGTGAGGCAGTGTGTGTGTGTGTGTGTGAGGCAGTGTGTGTGTGTGTGTGTGAGGCAGTGAGTGTGTGTGTGTGTGTGAGGCAGTGAGTGTGTGTGTGTGAGGCAGTGAGTGAGTGTGTGTGTGAGGCAGTGAGTGTGTGTGTGTGAGGCAGTGAGTGAGTGTATGTGAGGCAGTGAGTGTGTGTGTGTGAGGCAGTGAGTGAGTGTGTGTGTGTGAGGCAGTGTGTGTGTGTGAGGCAGTGTGTGTGTGTGAGGCAGTGAGTGTGTGTGTGTGAGGCAGTGAGTGAGTGTGTGTGAGGCAGTGAGTGTGTGTGTGTGAGGCAGTGAGTGAGTGAGTGTGTGTGTGTGAGGCAGTGAATGTGTGTATGTGAGGCAGTGAGTGAGTGTGTGTGTGTGTGAGGCAGTGAGTGTGTGTGCGTGTGGCAGTGAGTGAGTGTGTGTGTGTGAGGCAGTGAATGTGTGTATGTGAGGCAGTGAGTGAGTGTGTGTGTGTGAGGCAGTGTGTGTGTGTGTGTGTGTGAGGCAGGGTGTGTGTGTGTGAGGCAGAGTGTGTGTGTGTGAGGCAGAGTGTGTGTGTGTGTGCGTGAGGCAGAGTGTGTGTGTGTGAGGCAGTGAGTGTGTGTGTGTGTGTGAGGCAGAATGTGTGTGTGTGTGCGTGAGGCAGTGTGTGTGTGTGTGTGTGTGTGTGTGTGTGTGGCAGAGAGTGTGGGTGTGTGTGAGGCAGTGAGTGTGTTTGTGTGTGAGGCAGTGAGTGTGTGTGTGTGTGTGTGTGAGGCAGTGAGTGTGTGTGTGTGAGGAAGTGAGTGTGTGTGTGTGAGGCAGAGTGTGTGTGTGTCTGAGGCAGTGAGTGTGTTTGTGTGCGAGGCAGTGAGTGTGTTTGTGTGTGAGGCAGTGTGTGTGTGTGTGTGAGGCAGAGAATGTGAGTGTGTGTCCATGTGAGGCAGTGAGTGTGTGTGTGTGTATGTGAGGCAGTGAGTGTGTGTGTGTGAGGCAGAGGATGTGTGTGTGTGAGGCAGAGAGTGTGTGTGTGTGTGAGGCAGTGAGTGTGTGTGTGTGAGGCAGTGTGTGTGTGTGTGAGGCAGAGAATGTGAGTGTGTGTGTGTGTGAGGCAGAGAATGTGACTGTGTGTGTGAGAGGCAGAGTGTGTGTGTATGTGAGGCAGTGAGTGTGTGTGTGAGACAGAGAATGTGTGTGTGTGAGGCAGTGAGTGTGTGTGTGTGTGAGGCAGTGAGTGTGTGTGTATGAGGCAGTGAGTGTGTGTGTGTGTATGTGAGGCTGTGAGTGTGTGTGTATGTGAGGCAGTGAGTGTGTGTGTGTGTGAGGCAGATGTGTGTGTGTGAGGCAGATGTGTGTGTGTGAGGCAGAGTGTGTGTGGGTGTGAGGCAGTGAGTGTGTTTGTGTGTGAGGCAGTGAGTGTGTTTGTGTGTGAGGCACAGAGTGTGTGTGTGTGTGTGTGAGGCAGTGTGTGTGTGTCTGTGTGAGGCAGTGAGTGTGTGTGTGTGTGTGTGTGTGAGGCAGTGCGTGTGTGTGTGTGTGTGTGTGAGGCAGTGAGTGTGTGTGTGTGTGAGGCAGTGAGTGTGTGTCTGTGAGGCAGTGAGTGTATGTGTGTGTGAGCCTGTGTGTGTGTGAGGCAGTGAGTGTGTGCGTGTGTGAGGCAGTGAGTGTGTGTGTGTGTGTGTGTGAGGCAGTGAGTGTGTGTGTGTGAGGCAGAGTGTATGTGTGTGTGAGCCTGTGTGTGTGTGTGTGAGGCTGTGAGTGTGTGTGTGAGGCAGTGAGTGTGTGTGTGTGTGAGGCAGTGAGTGTGTGTGTGTGTGTGAGGCAGTGAGAGTGTTTGTGTGTGTGTGAGGTAGAGAGTGTGTTTGTGTGAGGCAGTGAGTGTTTGTGTGTGTGTGAGGCAGTGAGTGTTTGTGTGTGTGTGAGGCAGAGTGTGTGTTTGTATGAGGCAGCGAGTGTGTGTGTGTGAGGCAGTGAGTGTGTGTGTGTGTGTGAGGCAGTGAGTGTGTGTGTGTGTGTGAGGCAGTGAGTGAGTGTGTGTGTGTGTGTGTGTGTGTGTGTGTGTGAGGCAGTGAGAGTGTTTGTGTGTGTGTGAGGTAGAGAGTGTGTTTGTGTGAGGCAGTGAGTGTGTGTGTGTGAGGCAGTGAGTGTTTGTGTGTGTGTGAGGCAGTGAGTGTGTGTGTGTGAGGCAGAGGATGTGTGTGTGTGAGGCAGAGGATGTGTGTGTGTGAGGCAGAGTGTGTGTCTGTGTGTGAGGCAGTGAGTGTGTGTGTGTGTGAGGAAGTGTGTGTGTGTGAGGCAGAGAATGTGAGTGTGTGTGTGTGTGAGGCAGAGAATGTGACTGTGTGTGTGTGAGAGGCAGAGTGTGTGTGTATGTGAGGCAGAGAATGTGTGTGTGTGTGGGGCAGTGACTGTGTGTGTGTGTGAGGCAGTGAGTGTGTGTGTGTGAGGCAGTGAGTGTGTGTGTGTGAGGCAGTGAGTGTGTCTGGGTGAGGTAGAGAGTGTGGGTGTGTGTGAGGCAGTGAGTGTGTTTGTGTGTGAGGCAGTGAGTGTGAGTGTGTGTGAGGCAGTGTGTGTGTGTGAGGCAGTGAGTGTGTGTGTGTGTGAGGCAGAGTGTGTGTGTGTGTGAGGCAGTGAGTGTTTTTGTGTGTGAGGCAGTGAGTGTGTGTGTGTGAGGCAGAGAATGTGTGTGTGTGAGGCAGAGAACGTGTTTGTGTGTGAGGCACAGAGTGTGTGTGTGTGTGAGGCACAGAGTGTGTGTGTGTGTGTGAGGCAGAGAGTGTGTGTGTGTGTGAGGCAGAGAATGTGTGTGTGTGTGATGCAGTGAGTGTGTGTGTGTGAGGCAGAGTGTGTGTGTGTTTGAGGCAGAGAGTGTGTGTGTGAGGCAGTGAGTGTGTGTGTGTGTGTGTGAGGCAGAGAATGTGTGTGTGTGTGTGTGTGTGTGAGGCAGAGTGTGTGTGTGTGAGGCAGAGTGTGTGTGTGTGTGAGGCAGTGAGTGTTTTTGTGTGTGAGGCAGTGAGTGTGTGTGTGTGAGGCAGAGAATGTGTGTGTGTGAGGCAGAGAACGTGTTTGTGTGTGAGGCACAGAGTGTGTGTGTGTGTGAGGCACAGAGTGTGTGTGTGTGTGTGAGGCAGAGAGTGTGTGTGTGTGTGAGGCAGAGAATGTGTGTGTGTGTGATGCAGTGAGTGTGTGTGTGTGAGGCAGAGTGTGTGTGTGTTTGAGGCAGAGAGTGTGTGTGTGAGGCAGTGAGTGTGTGTGTGTGTGTGTGAGGCAGAGAATGTGTGTGTGTGTGTGTGTGTGTGAGGCAGAGTGTGTGTGTGTGAGGCAGAGTGTGTGTGTGCGTGAGGCAGAGTGTGTGTGTGTGAGGCAGTGAGTGTGTGTGTGTGTGTGTGTGAGGCAGAATGTGTGTGTGTGTGTGTGCGTGAGGCAGTGTGTGTGTGTGTGTGTGGCAGAGAGTGTTGGTGTGTGTGAGGCAGTGAGTGTGTTTGTGTGTGAGGCAGTGAGTGTTTGTGTGTGTGTGTGAGGCAGTGAGTGTGTGTGTGTGTGAGGGAGTGAGTGTGTGTGTGTGAGGCAGTGAGTGTGTGTGTGTGAGGCAGTGAGAGTGTGTGTGTGAGGCTGTGAGTGTGTGTGTGTGAGGCAGTGTGTGTGTGTGTGAGGCAGTGAGTGTGTGTGTGTCTGTGTGAGGCAGATGTGTGTGTGTGTGAGGCAGAGTGTGTGTGGGTGTGAAGCAGTAAGTGTGTTTGTGTGTGAGGCAGTGAGTGTGTTTGTGTGTGAGGCAGTGTGTGTGTGTGTGTGTGTGTGTGTGTGAGGCAGAGAATGTGAGTGTGTGTGCATGTGAGGCAGTGAGTGTGTGTGTGTGTATGTGAGGCAGTGAGTGTGTGTGTGTGAGGCAGAGGATGTGTGTGTGTGAGGCCGAGTGTGTGTCTGTGTGTGAGGCAGTGAGTGTGTGTGTGTGTGAGGAAGTGTGTATGTGTGTGTGAGGCAGAGAATGTGAGTGTGTGTGTGTGTGTGAGGCAGAGAATGTGACTGTGTGTGTGTGAGAGGCAGAGTGTGTGTGTATGTGAGGCAGTGAGTGTGTGTGTGTGAGGCACTGAATGTGTGTGTGTGTGAGGCAGTGACTGTGTGTGTGTGTGAGGCAGTGAGGGTGTGTGTGTGAGGCAGTGAGTGTGTGTGTGTGAGGCAGTGAGTGTGTCTGGGTGAAGTAGAGAGTGTGGGTGTGTGTGAGGCAGTGAGTGTGTTTGTGTGTGAGGCAGTGAGTGTGTGTGTGTGTGAGGCAGTGTGTGTGTGTGAGGCAGTGAGTGTTTTTGTGTGTGAGGCAGTGAGTGTGTGTGTGTGTGTGAGGCAGTGCGTGTGTGTGTGTGTGAGGCAGAGTGTGTTTGTGTGTGAGGCAGTGTGTGTGTGTGTGTGTGTGTGAGGCAGAGTGTGTTTGTGTGTGAGGCAGTGTGTGTGTGTGTGTGTGTGTGTGTGTGTGTGTGTGTGTGTGAGGCAGTGAGTGTGTGTGTGTGTGTGTGAGGCAGGGAGTGTGTGTGTGTGTGAGGCAGGGAGTGTGTGTGTGTGTGTGTGTGTGAGGCAGTGAGTGTGTGTGTGTGTGTGTGTCTATGTGAGGCAGTGAGTGTGTGTGTGTGAGGCAGTGAGTGTGTGTGTGTGAGGCAGTGAGTGTGTGTGTGTGTATGTGAGGCAGTGAGTGTGTGAGTGTGTGTGTATGTGAGGCAGTGAGTGTGTGTGTGTGTGGCAGATGTGTGTGTGTGAGGCAGATGTGTGTGTGTGAGGCAGAGTGTGTGTGGGGTGAGGCAGTGAGTGTGTTTGTGTGTGAGGCAGTGAGTGTGTTTGTGTGTGAGGCAGTGTGTGTGTGTGTGTGAGGCAGAGAATGTGAGTGTGTGTCCATGTGAGGCAGTGAGTGTGTGTGTGTGTATGTGAGGCAGTGAGTGTGTGTGTGTGAGGCAGAGGATGTGTGTGTGTGAGGCAGAGAGTGTGTGTGTGTGTGAGGCAGTGAGTGTGTGTGTGTGTGAGGCAGTGTGTGTGTGTGTGAGGCAGAGAATGTGAGTGTGTGTGTGTGTGAGGCAGAGAATGTGACTGTGTGTGTGTGAGAGGCAGAGTGTGTGTGTATGTGAGGCAGTGAGTGTGTGTGTGTGAGACAGAGAATGTGTGTGTGTGTGAGACAGAGAATGTGTGTGTGTGTGTGAGGCAGTGAGTGTGTGTGTGTGTGAGGCAGTGAGTGTGTGTGTGTGAGGCAGTGAGTGTGTGTGTGTGTATGTGAGGCTGTGAGTGTGTGTGTATGTGAGGCAGTGAGTGTGTGTGTGTGTGTGAGGCAGATGTGTGTGTGTGAGGCAGAGTGTGTGTGGCTGTGAGGCAGTGAGTGTGTTTGTGTGTGAGGCAGTGAGTGTGTTTGCGTGTGAGGCAGTGTGTGTGTGTGTGTGTGTGTGTGTGAGGCAGAGAATGTGAGTGTGTGTGCATGTGAGGCAGTGAGTGTGTGTGTGTGTATGTGAGGCAGTGAGTGTGTGTGTGTGAGGCAGAGGATGTGTGTGTGTGAGGCAGAGTGTGTGTCTGTGTGTGAGGCAGTGAGTGTGTGTGTGTGTGTGAGGAAGTGTGTGTGTGTGTGAGGCAGTGAATGTGACTGTGTGTGTGTGAGAGGCAGAGTGTGTGTGTATGTGAGGCAGAGAATGTGTGTGTGTGTGTGAGGCAGTGACTGTGTGTGTGTGTGAGGCAGTGAGTGTGTGTGTGTGAGGCAGTGAGTGTGTCTGGGTGAGGTAGAGAGTGTGGGTGTGTGTGAGGCAGTGAGTGTGTTTGTGTGTGAGGCAGTGAGTGTGTGTGTGTGTGTGAGGCCGAGTGTGTGTCTGTGTGTGAGGCAGTGAGTGTGTGTGTGTGTGAGGAAGTGTGTGTGTGTGTGTGAGGCAGAGAATGTGAGTGTGTGTGTGTGTGTGAGGCAGAGAATGTGACTGTGTGTGTGTGAGAGGCAGAGTGTGTGTGTATGTGAGGCAGTGAGTGTGTGTGTGTGAGGCACTGAATGTGTGTGTGTGTGAGGCAGTGACTGTGTGTGTGTGTGAGGCAGTGAGGGTGTGTGTGTGAGGCAGTGAGTGTGTGTGTGTGAGGCAGTGAGTGTGTCTGGGTGAAGTAGAGAGTGTGGGTGTGTGTGAGGCAGTGAGTGTGTTTGTGTGTGAGGCAGTGAGTGTGTGTGTGTGTGAGGCAGTGTGTGTGTGTGAGGCAGTGAGTGTGTGTGTGAGGCAGAGTGTGTGTGTGTGAGGCAGTGAGTGTTTTTGTGTGTGAGGCAGTGAGTGTTTTTGTGTGTGAGGCAGTGAGTGTGTGTGTGTGTGTGAGGCAGTGCGTGTGTGTGTGTGTGAGGCAGAGTGTGTTTGTGTGTGAGGCAGTGTGTGTGTGTGTGTGTGTGTGAGGCAGAGTGTGTTTGTGTGTGAGGCAGTGTGTGTGTGTGTGTGTGTGTGTGTGTGTGAGGCAGTGAGTGTGTGTGTGTGTGTGTGAGGCAGGGAGTGTGTGTGTGTGTGAGGCAGGGAGTGTGTGTGTGTGTGTGTGTGTGAGGCAGTGAGTGTGTGTGTGTGTGTGTGTCTATGTGAGGCAGTGAGTGTGTGTGTGTGAGGCAGTGAGTGTGTGTGTGTGAGGCAGTGAGTGTGTGTGTGTGTATGTGAGGCAGTGAGTGTGTGTGTGTGAGGCAGAGGATGTGAGTGTGTGTGCATGTGAGGCAGTGAGTGTGTGTGTATGTATGTGAGGCAGTGAGTGTGTGTGTGTGAGGCAGAGGATGTGTGTGTGTGAGGCAGAGTGTGTGTCTGTGTGTGAGGCAGTGAGTGTGTGTGTGTGTGAGGCAGAGAATGTGACTGTGTGTGTGTGAGAGGCAGAGTGTGTGTGTATGTGAGGCAGAGAATGTGTGTGTGTGTGTGAGGCAGTGACTGTGTGTGTGTGTGAGGCAGTGAGTGTGTGTGTGAGGCAGTGAGTGTGTCTGGGTGAGGTAGAGAGTGTGGGTGTGTGTGAGGCAGTGAGTGTGTTTGTGTGTGAGGCAGTGAGTGTGTGTGTGTGTGAGGCAGTGTGTGTGTGTGAGGCAGTGAGTGTGTGTGTGTGTGAGGCAGAGTGTGTGTGTGTGAGGCAGTGAGTGTTTTTGTGTGTGAGGCAGTGAGTGTGTGTGTGTGTGTGTGAGGCAGTGAGTGTGTGTGTGTGAGGTAGAGAATGTGTGTGTGTGAGGCAGAGAATGAGTGTGTGTGAGGCAGAGAACGTGTTTGTGTGTGAGGCACAGAGTGTGTGTGTGTGTGAGGCAGAGAGTGTGTGTGTGTGTGAGGCAGAGAATGTGTGTGTGTGTGTGAGGCAGTGAGTGTGTGTGTGTGAGGCAGAGAGTGTGTGTGTGTTTGAGCCAGAGAGTGTGTGTGTGAGGCAGTGAGTGTGTGTGTGTGTGTGAGGCAGTGAATGTGTGTGTGTGTGTGAGGCAGTGAGTGTGTGTGTGGCAGAGAATGTGTGTGTGTGTGTGTGTGTGTGAGGCAGAGTATGTGTGTGTGTGTGAGACAGAGAATGTGAGTGTGTGTGTATGTGAGGAAGAGTGTGTCTGTATGTGTGTGTGTGAGGCAGAGAGTGTGTGTGTGTGAGGCAGAGAGTGTGTGTGTGAGGCAGAGAGTTTGTGTGTGTGAGGCAGAGAATGTGTGTGTGTGAGGCAGAGAATGTGTGTGTGTGAGGCAGAGAATGTGTGCCTGTGAGGCAGTCTGTGTGTGTGTGTGAGGCAGTGAGTGTGTGTGTGTGTGTGTGTGAGGCAGTGTGTGTGTGTCTGTGTGAGGCAGTGAGTGTGTGTGTGTGTGTGTGTGAGGCAGTGCGTGTGTGTGTGTGTGAGGCAGTGAGTGTGTGTGTGTGTGAGGCAGTGAGTGTGTGTCTGTGAGGCAGTGAGTGTATGTGTGTGTGAGCCTGTGTGTGTGTGAGGCAGTGAGTGTGTGCGTGTGTGAGGCAGTGAGTGTGTGTGTGTGTGTGTGTGTGTGTGTGTGTGTGTGCATGTGAGGCAGTGAGTGTGTGTGTATGTATGTGAGGCATGAGTGTGTGTGTGTGAGGCAGAGGATGTGTGTGTGTGAGGCAGAGTGTGTGTCTGTGTGTGAGGCAGTGAGTGTGTGTGTGTGTGAGGAAGTGTGTGTGTGTGTGAGGCAGAGAATGTGAGTGTGTGTGTGTGTGAGGCAGAGAATGTGACTGTGTGTGTGTGAGAGGCAGAGTGTGTGTGTATGTGAGGCAGTGAGTGTGTGTGTGTGTGAGGCAGAGAATGTGTGTGTGTGTGGGGCAGTGACTGTGTGTGTGTGTGAGGCAGTGAGTGTGTGTGTGTGAGGCAGTGAGTGTGTGTGTGTGAGGCAGTGAGTGTGTCTGGGTGAGGTAGAGAGTGTGGGTGTGTGTGAGGCAGTGAGTGTGTTTGTGTGTGAGGCAGTGAGTGTGAGTGTGTGTGAGGCAGTGTGTGTGTGTGAGGCAGTGAGTGTGTGTGTGTGTGAGGCAGAGTGTGTGTGTGTGTGAGGCAGTGAGTGTTTTTGTGTGTGAGGCAGTGAGTGTGTGTGTGTGAGGCAGAGAATGTGTGTGTGTGAGGCAGAGAACGTGTTTGTGTGTGAGGCACAGAGTGTGTGTGTGTGTGAGGCACAGAGTGTGTGTGTGTGTGTGAGGCAGAGAGTGTGTGTGTGTGTGAGGCAGAGAATGTGTGTGTGTGTGATGCAGTGAGTGTGTGTGTGTGAGGCAGAGTGTGTGTGTGTTTGAGGCAGAGAGTGTGTGTGTGAGGCAGTGAGTGTGTGTGTGTGTGTGTGAGGCAGAGAATGTGTGTGTGTGTGTGTGTGTGTGTGTGAGGCAGTGAGTGTGTGTGTGAGGCAGAGAATGTGTGTGTGTGTGTGTGTGTGTGTGTGTGAGGCAGAGTATGTGTGTGTGTGTGAGACAGAGAATGTGAGTGTGTGTATATGTGAGGAAGAGTGTGTCTGTATGTGTGTGTGTGAGGCAGAGAGTGTGTGTGTGTGTGAGGCAGAGAGTGTGTGTGTGTGTGAGGCAGAGAGTGTGTGTGTGTGTGAGGCAGAGAGTGTGTGTGTGAGGCAGAGAGTTTGTGTGTGTGAGGCAGAGAATGTGTGTGTGTGATGCAGAGAATGTGTGCGTGTGAGGCAGTCTGTGTGTGTGTGTGAGGCAGTGAGTGTGTGTGTGTGTGTGAGGCAGTGTGTGTGTGTCTGTGTGAGGCAGTGAGTGTGTGTGTGTGTGTGTGAGGCAGTGAGTGTGTGTGTGTGTGAGGCAGTGACTGTGTGTGTGTGTGAGGCAGTGAGTGTGTGTGTGTGAGGCAGTGAGTGTGTCTGGGTGAGGTAGAGAGTGTGGGTGTGTGTGAGGCAGTGAGTGTGTTTGTGTGTGAGGCAGTGAGTGTGTGTGTGTGTGTGAGGCCGAGTGTGTGTCTGTGTGTGAGGCAGTGAGTGTGTGTGTGTGTGAGGAAGTGTGTGTGTGTGTGTGAGGCAGAGAATGTGAGTGTGTGTGTGTGTGTGAGGCAGAGAATGTGACTGTGTGTGTGTGAGAGGCAGAGTGTGTGTGTATGTGAGGCAGTGAGTGTGTGTGTGTGAGGCACTGAATGTGTGTGTGTGTGAGGCAGTGACTGTGTGTGTGTGTGAGGCAGTGAGGGTGTGTGTGTGAGGCAGTGAGTGTGTGTGTGTGAGGCAGTGAGTGTGTCTGGGTGAAGTAGAGAGTGTGGGTGTGTGTGAGGCAGTGAGTGTGTTTGTGTGTGAGGCAGTGAGTGTGTGTGTGTGTGAGGCAGTGTGTGTGTGTGAGGCAGTGAGTGTGTGTGTGTGTGAGGCAGAGTGTGTGTGTGTGAGGCAGTGAGTGTTTTTGTGTGTGAGGCAGTGAGTGTTTTTGTGTGTGAGGCAGTGAGTGTGTGTGTGTGTGTGAGGCAGTGCGTGTGTGTGTGTGTGAGGCAGAGTGTGTTTGTGTGTGAGGCAGTGTGTGTGTGTGTGTGTGTGTGAGGCAGAGTGTGTTTGTGTGTGAGGCAGTGTGTGTGTGTGTGTGTGTGTGTGTGTGTGTGAGGCAGTGAGTGTGTGTGTGTGTGTGTGAGGCAGGGAGTGTGTGTGTGTGTGAGGCAGGGAGTGTGTGTGTGTGTGTGTGTGTGAGGCAGTGAGTGTGTGTGTGTGTGTGTGTCTATGTGAGGCAGTGAGTGTGTGTGTGTGAGGCAGTGAGTGTGTGTGTGTGAGGCAGTGAGTGTGTGTGTGTGTATGTGAGGCAGTGAGTGTGTGTGTGTGAGGCAGAGGATGTGAGTGTGTGTGCATGTGAGGCAGTGAGTGTGTGTGTATGTATGTGAGGCAGTGAGTGTGTGTGTGTGAGGCAGAGGATGTGTGTGTGTGAGGCAGAGTGTGTGTCTGTGTGTGAGGCAGTGAGTGTGTGTGTGTGTGAGGCAGAGAATGTGACTGTGTGTGTGTGAGAGGCAGAGTGTGTGTGTATGTGAGGCAGAGAATGTGTGTGTGTGTGTGAGGCAGTGACTGTGTGTGTGTGTGAGGCAGTGAGTGTGTGTGTGAGGCAGTGAGTGTGTCTGGGTGAGGTAGAGAGTGTGGGTGTGTGTGAGGCAGTGAGTGTGTTTGTGTGTGAGGCAGTGAGTGTGTGTGTGTGTGAGGCAGTGTGTGTGTGTGAGGCAGTGAGTGTGTGTGTGTGTGAGGCAGAGTGTGTGTGTGTGAGGCAGTGAGTGTTTTTGTGTGTGAGGCAGTGAGTGTGTGTGTGTGTGTGTGAGGCAGTGAGTGTGTGTGTGTGAGGTAGAGAATGTGTGTGTGTGAGGCAGAGAATGAGTGTGTGTGAGGCAGAGAACGTGTTTGTGTGTGAGGCACAGAGTGTGTGTGTGTGTGAGGCAGAGAGTGTGTGTGTGTGTGAGGCAGAGAATGTGTGTGTGTGTGTGAGGCAGTGAGTGTGTGTGTGTGAGGCAGAGAGTGTGTGTGTGTTTGAGCCAGAGAGTGTGTGTGTGAGGCAGTGAGTGTGTGTGTGTGTGTGAGGCAGTGAATGTGTGTGTGTGTGTGAGGCAGTGAGTGTGTGTGTGGCAGAGAATGTGTGTGTGTGTGTGTGTGTGTGAGGCAGAGTATGTGTGTGTGTGTGAGACAGAGAATGTGAGTGTGTGTGTATGTGAGGAAGAGTGTGTCTGTATGTGTGTGTGTGAGGCAGAGAGTGTGTGTGTGTGAGGCAGAGAGTGTGTGTGTGAGGCAGAGAGTTTGTGTGTGTGAGGCAGAGAATGTGTGTGTGTGAGGCAGAGAATGTGTGTGTGTGAGGCAGAGAATGTGTGCCTGTGAGGCAGTCTGTGTGTGTGTGTGAGGCAGTGAGTGTGTGTGTGTGTGTGTGTGAGGCAGTGTGTGTGTGTCTGTGTGAGGCAGTGAGTGTGTGTGTGTGTGTGTGTGAGGCAGTGCGTGTGTGTGTGTGTGAGGCAGTGAGTGTGTGTGTGTGTGAGGCAGTGAGTGTGTGTCTGTGAGGCAGTGAGTGTATGTGTGTGTGAGCCTGTGTGTGTGTGAGGCAGTGAGTGTGTGCGTGTGTGAGGCAGTGAGTGTGTGTGTGTGTGTGTGTGTGTGTGTGTGTGTGTGCATGTGAGGCAGTGAGTGTGTGTGTATGTATGTGAGGCATGAGTGTGTGTGTGTGAGGCAGAGGATGTGTGTGTGTGAGGCAGAGTGTGTGTCTGTGTGTGAGGCAGTGAGTGTGTGTGTGTGTGAGGAAGTGTGTGTGTGTGTGAGGCAGAGAATGTGAGTGTGTGTGTGTGTGAGGCAGAGAATGTGACTGTGTGTGTGTGAGAGGCAGAGTGTGTGTGTATGTGAGGCAGTGAGTGTGTGTGTGTGTGAGGCAGAGAATGTGTGTGTGTGTGGGGCAGTGACTGTGTGTGTGTGTGAGGCAGTGAGTGTGTGTGTGTGAGGCAGTGAGTGTGTGTGTGTGAGGCAGTGAGTGTGTCTGGGTGAGGTAGAGAGTGTGGGTGTGTGTGAGGCAGTGAGTGTGTTTGTGTGTGAGGCAGTGAGTGTGAGTGTGTGTGAGGCAGTGTGTGTGTGTGAGGCAGTGAGTGTGTGTGTGTGTGAGGCAGAGTGTGTGTGTGTGTGAGGCAGTGAGTGTTTTTGTGTGTGAGGCAGTGAGTGTGTGTGTGTGAGGCAGAGAATGTGTGTGTGTGAGGCAGAGAACGTGTTTGTGTGTGAGGCACAGAGTGTGTGTGTGTGTGAGGCACAGAGTGTGTGTGTGTGTGTGAGGCAGAGAGTGTGTGTGTGTGTGAGGCAGAGAATGTGTGTGTGTGTGATGCAGTGAGTGTGTGTGTGTGAGGCAGAGTGTGTGTGTGTTT
The DNA here is from genome assembly GCA_026770705.1 of Isurus oxyrinchus. NCBI lineage: Eukaryota > Metazoa > Chordata > Chondrichthyes > Lamniformes > Lamnidae > Isurus > Isurus oxyrinchus. The sequence goes on from JANJGN010000009.1 coordinate 23,097,652, forward strand.
GAGGCAGAGAGTGTGTGTGTGAGGCAGTGAGTGTGTGTGTGTGTGTGTGAGGCAGTGTGTGTGTGAGGCAGAGAATGTGTGTGTGTGTGTGTGTGTGTGTGTGAGGCAGTGAGTGTGTGTGTGAGGCAGAGAATGTGTGTGTGTGTGTGTGTGTGTGTGTGTGAGGCAGAGTATGTGTGTGTGTGTGAGACAGAGAATGTGAGTGTGTGTATATGTGAGGAAGAGTGTGTCTGTATGTGTGTGTGTGAGGCAGAGAGTGTGTGTGTGTGTGAGGCAGAGAGTGTGTGTGTGTGTGAGGCAGAGAGTGTGTGTGTGTGTGAGGCAGAGAGTGTGTGTGTGAGGCAGAGAGTTTGTGTGTGTGAGGCAGAGAATGTGTGTGTGTGATGCAGAGAATGTGTGCGTGTGAGGCAGTCTGTGTGTGTGTGTGAGGCAGTGAGTGTGTGTGTGTGTGTGAGGCAGTGTGTGTGTGTCTGTGTGAGGCAGTGAGTGTGTGTGTGTGTGTGTGAGGCAGTGCGTGTGTGTGTGTGTGAGGCAGTGAGTGTGTGTGTGTGTGAGGCAGTGAGTGTGTGTCTGTGAGGCAGTGAGTGTATGTGTGTGTGAGCCTGTGTGTGTGTGAGGCAGTGAGTGTGTGTGTGTGTGAGGCAGTGAGTGTGTGTGTGTGTGTGTGTGTGTGTGAGGCAGTGAGTGTGTGTGTGTGAGGCAGTGAGTGTGTGTGTGTGAGGCAGTGAGTGTGTGTGTGTGAGGCAGTGAGTGTGTGTGTGTGAGGCAGTGAGTGTGTGTGTGTGTGAGGCAGTGTGTGTGTGTGTGTGAGGCAGTGAGTGTGTGTGTGTGTGTGAGGCAGAGTGTGTGTGGGTGTGAGGCAGTGAGTGTGTTTGTGTGTGAGGCAGTGAGTGTGTTTGTGTGTGAGGCAGTGTGTGTGTGTGTGTGTGTGTGTGTGTGAGGCAGAGAATGTGAGTGTGTGTGCATGTGAGGCAGTGAGTGTGTGTGTGTGAGGCAGTGAGTGTGTGTGTGTGAGGCAGTGAGAGTGTGTGTGTGAGGCAGTGAGTGTGTGTGTGTGTGAGGCAGTGTGTGTGTGTGTGTGAGGCAGTGAGTGTGTGTGTGTGTGAGGCAGTGAGTGTGTTTGTGTGTGAGGCAGTGTGTGTGTGTGTGTGTGTGTGTGTGTGAGGCAGAGAATGTGAGTGTGTGTGCATGTGAGGCAGTGAGTGTGTGTGTGTGTATGTGAGGCAGTGAGTGTGTGTGTGTGAGGCAGAGGATGTGTGTGTGTGAGGCAGAGTGTGTGTGTGTGTGTGAGGCAGTGAGTGTGTGTGTGTGTGAGGAAGTGTGTGTGTGTGTGTGAGGCAGAGAATGTGAGTGTGTGTGTGTGTGTGAGGCAGAGAATGTGACTGTGTGTGTGAGAGGCAGAGTGTGTGTGTATGTGAGGCAGTGAGTGTGTGTGTGTGAGGCAGAGAATGTGTGTGTGTGTGAGGCAGTGACTGTGTGTGTGTGTGAGGCAGTGAGTGTGTGTGTGTGAGGCAGTGAGTGTGTGTGTGTGAGGCAGTGAGTGTGTCTGGGTGAAGTGGAGAGTGTGGGTGTGTGTGAGGCAGTGAGTGTGTGTGTGTGTGTGAGGCAGTGTGTGTGTGTGAGGCAGTGAGTGTGTGTGTGTGTGAGGCAGAGTGTGTGTGTGTGTGAGGCAGTGAGTGTTTTTGTGTGTGAGGCAGTGAGTGTGTGTGTGTGTGTGAGGCAGTGAGTGTGTGTGTGTGAGGCAGAGAATGTGTGTGTGTGAGGCAGAGAATGAGTGTGTGTGAGGCAGAGAACGTGTTTGTGTGTGAGGCACAGAGTGTGTGTGTGTGTGAGGCAGAGAGTGTGTGTGTGTGTGAGGCAGAGAATGTGTGTGTGTGTGAGGCAGTGAGTGTGTGTGTGTGAGGCAGAGTGTGTGTGTGTGTTTGAGGCAGAGAGTGTGTGTGTGAGGCAGTGAGTGTGTGTGTGTGTGTGAGGCAGAGAGTGTGTGTGTGAGGCAGAGAGTTTGTGTGTGTGAGGCAGAGAATGTGTGTGTGAGGCAGAGAATGTGTGTGTGTGAGGCAGAGAATGTGTGCGTGTGAGGCAGTCTGTGTGTGTGTGTGTGAGGCAGTGAGTGTGTGTGTGTGTGTGAGGCAGTGTGTGTGTGTCTGTGTGAGGCAGTGAGTGTGTGTGTGTGTGTGTGAGGCAGTGCGTGTGTGTGTGTGTGTGTGAGGCAGTGAGTGTGTGTGTGTGTGAGGCAGTGAGTGTGTGTCTGTGAGGCAGTGAGTGTATGTGTGTGTGAGCCTGTGTGTGTGTGAGGCAGTGAGTGTGTGCGTGTGTGAGGCAGTGAGTGTGTGTGTGTGTGTGTGAGGCAGTGAGTGTGTGTGTGTGAGGCAGAGTGTATGTGTGTGTGAGCCTGTGTGTGTGTGTGAGGCTGAGTGTGTGTGTGAGGCAGTGAGTGTGTGTGTGTGTGTGAGGCAGTGAGTGTGTGTGTGTGTGTGTGAGGCAGTGAGTGTGTGTGTGTGTGTGTGAGGCAGTGAGAGTGTTTGTGTGTGTGTGAGGTAGAGAGTGTGTTTGTGTGAGGCAGTGAGTGTTTGTGTGTGTGTGAGGCAGTGAGTGTTTGTGTGTGTGTGAGGCAGTGTGTGTGTTTGTATGAGGCAGTGAGTGTGTGTGTGTGAGGCAGTGAGTGTGTGTGTGTGTGTGAGGCAGTGAGTGTGTGTGTGTGTGTGAGGCAGTGAGTGAGTGTGTGTGTGTGTGTGTGTGTGTGTGTGTGTGTGTGTGTGTGTGAGGCAGTGAGAGTGTTTGTGTGTGTGTGAGGTAGAGAGTGTGTTTGTGTGAGGCAGTGAGTGTGTGTGTGTGAGGCAGTGAGTATTTGTGTGTGTGTGAGGCAGTGAGTGTGTTTGTATGAGGCAGTGAGTGTGTGTGTGTGAGGCAGCGAGTGTGTGTGTGAGGCAGCGAGTGTGTGTGTGAGGCAGTGAGTGTGTGTGTGTGTGTGTGTGTGAGGCAGTGTGTGTGTGTGTGAGGCAGTGTGTGTGTGTGTGTGAGGCAGTGAGTGTGTGTGTGTGTGAGGCAGTGAGTGTGTGTGTGTGTGTGTGTGTGTGAGGCAGTGAGTGTGTGTGTGTGTGAGGCAGGGAGTGTGTGTGTGTGTGTGTGTGAGGCAGTGAGTGTGTGTGTGTGTCTATGTGAGGCAGTTAGTGTGTGTGCGTGAGGCAGTGAGTGTGTGTGTGTGTCTATGTGAGGCAGTTAGTGTGTGTGTGTGAGGCAGTGAGTGTGTGTGTGTGAGGCAGTGAGTGTGTGTGTGTGTGTGTGTGTGTGTGTGTGTGTGTGAGGCAGACGTGTGTGTGTGAGGCAGAGTGTGTGTGGGTGTGAGGCAGTGAGTGTGTTTGTGTGCGAGGCAGTGAGTGTGTTTGTGTGTGAGGCAGTGTGTGTGTGTGTGTGAGGCAGAGAATGTGAGTGTGTGTCCATGTGAGGCAGTGAGTGTGTGTGTGTGAGGCAGAGGATGTGTGTGTGTGAGGCAGAGAGTGTGTGTGTGTGTGAGGCAGTGAGTGTGTGTGTGTGTGAGGCAGTGTGTGTGTGTGTGAGGCAGAGAATGTGAGTGTGTGTGTGTGTGAGGCAGAGAATGTGACCGTGTGTGTGTGAGAGGCAGAGTGTGTGTGTATGTGAGGCAGTGAGTGTGTGTGTGAGACAGAGAATGTGTGTGTGTGAGGCAGTGAGTGTGTGTGTGTGTGTGAGGCAGTGAGTGTGTGTGTGTGAGGCAGTGAGTGTGTGTGTGTGTATGTGAGGCAGTGAGTGTGTGTGTGTGTGAGGCAGATGTGTGTGTGTGAGGCAGAGTGTGTGTGGGTGTGAGGCAGTGAGTGTGTTTGTGTGTGAGGCAGTGAGTGTGTTTGTGTGTGAGGCAGTGTGTGCGTGTGTGTGTGTGTGTGAGGCAGAGAATGTGAGTGTGTGTGCATGTGAGGCAGTGAGTGTGTGTGTATGTATGTGAGGCAGTGAGTGTGTGTGTGTGAGGCAGAGGATGTGTGTGTGTGAGGCAGAGTGTGTGTCTGTGTGTGAGGCAGTGAGTGTGTGTGTGTGAGGAAGTGTGTGTGTGTGTGAGGCAGAGAATGTGAGTGTGTGTGTGTGTGAGGCAGAGAATGTGACTGTGTGTGTGTGAGAGGCAGAGTGTGTGTGTATGTGAGGCAGTGAGTGTGTGTGTGTGAGGCAGAGAATGTGTGTGTGTGTGGGGCAGTGACTGTGTGTGTGTGTGAGGCAGTGAGTGTGTGTGTGTGAGGCAGTGAGTGTGTGTGTGTGAGGCAGTGAGTGTGTCTGGGTGAGGTAGAGAGTGTGGGTATGTGTGAGGCAGTGAGTGTGTTTGTGTGTGAGGCAGTGAGTGTGTGTGTGTGTGAGGCAGTGAGTGTGTGTGTGAGGCAGTGAGTGTGTGTGTGTGTGAGGCAGTGTGTGTGTGTGAGGCAGTGAGTGTGTGTGTGTGTGAGGCAGAGTGTGTGTGTGTGTGAGGCAGTGAGTGTTTTTGTGTGTGAGGCAGTGAGTGTGTGTGTGTGAGGCAGAGAATGTGTGTGTGTGAGGCAGAGAACGTGTTTGTGTGTGAGGCACAGAGTGTGTGTGTGTGTGAGGCACAGAGTGTGTGTGTGTGTGTGAGGCAGAGAGTGTGTGTGTGTGTGAGGCAGAGAATGTGTGTGTGTGTGATGCAGTGAGTGTGTGTGTGTGAGGCAGAGTGTGTGTGTGTTTGAGGCAGAGAGTGTGTGTGTGAGGCAGTGAGTGTGTGTGTGTGTGTGTGAGGCAGAGAATGTGTGTGTGTGTGTGTGTGTGTGTGTGTGTGAGGCAGTGAGTGTGTGTGTGAGGCAGAGAATGTGTGTGTGTGTGTGTGTGTGTGTGTGTGAGGCAGAGTATGTGTGTGTGTGTGAGACAGAGAATGTGAGTGTGTGTATATGTGAGGAAGAGTGTGTCTGTTTGTGTGTGTGTGAGGCAGAGAGTGTGTGTGTGTGTGAGGCAGAGAGTGTGTGTGTGTGTGAGGCAGAGAGTGTGTGTGTGTGTGAGGCAGAGAGTGTGTGTGTGAGGCAGAGAGTTTGTGTGTGTGAGGCAGAGAATGTGTGTGTGTGAGGCAGAGAATGTGTGCGTGTGAGGCAGTCTGTGTGTGTGTGTGAGGCAGTGAGTGTGTGTGTGTGTGTGAGGCAGTGTGTGTGTGTCTGTGTGAGGCAGTGAGTGTGTGTGTGTGTGTGTGAGGCAGTGCGTGTGTGTGTGTGTGAGGCAGTGAGTGTGTGTGTGTGTGAGGCAGTGAGTGTGTGTCTGTGAGGCAGTGAGTGTATGTGTGTGTGAGCCTGTGCGTGTGTGAGGCAGTGAGTGTGTGCGTGTGTGAGGCAGTGAGTGTGTGTGTGTGTGAGGCAGTGTGTGTGTGTGTGTGTGTGTGTGTGTGAGGCAGAGAATGTGAGTGTGTGTGCATGTGAGGCAGTGAGTGTGTGTGTGTGAGGCAGTGAGTGTGTGTGTGTGAGGCAGTGAGAGTGTGTGTGTGAGGCAGTGAGTGTGTGTGTGTGTGAGGCAGTGTGTGTGTGTGTGTGAGGCAGTGAGTGTGTGTGTGTGTGAGGCAGTGTGTGTGTGTGTGTGAGGCAGTGAGTGTGTGTGTGTGTGAGGCAGTGAGTGTGTTTGTGTGTGAGGCAGTGTGTGTGTGTGTGTGTGTGTGTGTGTGTGAGGCAGAGAATGTGAGTGTGTGTGCATGTGAGGCAGTGAGTGTGTGTGTGTGTATGTGAGGCAGTGAGTGTGTGTGTGTGAGGCAGAGGATGTGTGTGTGTGAGGCAGAGTGTGTGTGTGTGTGTGAGGCAGTGAGTGTGTGTGTGTGTGAGGAAGTGTGTGTGTGTGTGTGAGGCAGAGAATGTGAGTGTGTGTGTGTGTGTGAGGCAGAGAATGTGACTGTGTGTGTGAGAGGCAGAGTGTGTGTGTATGTGAGGCAGTGAGTGTGTGTGTGTGAGGCAGAGAATGTGTGTGTGTGTGAGGCAGTGACTGTGTGTGTGTGTGAGGCAGTGAGTGTGTGTGTGTGAGGCAGTGAGTGTGTGTGTGTGAGGCAGTGAGTGTGTCTGGGTGAAGTGGAGAGTGTGGGTGTGTGTGAGGCAGTGAGTGTGTGTGTGTGTGTGAGGCAGTGTGTGTGTGTGAGGCAGTGAGTGTGTGTGTGTGTGAGGCAGAGTGTGTGTGTGTGTGAGGCAGTGAGTGTTTTTGTGTGTGAGGCAGTGACTGTGTGTGTGTGTGAGGCAGTGAGTGTGTGTGTGTGAGGCAGTGAGTGTGTGTGTGTGAGGCAGTGAGTGTGTCTGGGTGAAGTGGAGAGTGTGGGTGTGTGTGAGGCAGTGAGTGTGTGTGTGTGTGTGAGGCAGTGTGTGTGTGTGAGGCAGTGAGTGTGTGTGTGTGTGAGGCAGAGTGTGTGTGTGTGTGAGGCAGTGAGTGTTTTTGTGTGTGAGGCAGTGAGTGTGTGTGTGTGTGTGAGGCAGTGAGTGTGTGTGTGTGAGGCAGAGAATGTGTGTGTGTGAGGCAGAGAATGAGTGTGTGTGAGGCAGAGAACGTGTTTGTGTGTGAGGCACAGAGTGTGTGTGTGTGTGAGGCAGAGAGTGTGTGTGTGTGTGAGGCAGAGAATGTGTGTGTGTGTGAGGCAGTGAGTGTGTGTGTGTGAGGCAGAGTGTGTGTGTGTGTTTGAGGCAGAGAGTGTGTGTGTGAGGCAGTGAGTGTGTGTGTGTGTGTGAGGCAGAGAGTGTGTGTGTGAGGCAGAGAGTTTGTGTGTGTGAGGCAGAGAATGTGTGTGTGAGGCAGAGAATGTGTGTGTGTGAGGCAGAGAATGTGTGCGTGTGAGGCAGTCTGTGTGTGTGTGTGTGAGGCAGTGAGTGTGTGTGTGTGTGTGAGGCAGTGTGTGTGTGTCTGTGTGAGGCAGTGAGTGTGTGTGTGTGTGTGTGAGGCAGTGCGTGTGTGTGTGTGTGTGTGAGGCAGTGAGTGTGTGTGTGTGTGAGGCAGTGAGTGTGTGTCTGTGAGGCAGTGAGTGTATGTGTGTGTGAGCCTGTGTGTGTGTGAGGCAGTGAGTGTGTGCGTGTGTGAGGCAGTGAGTGTGTGTGTGTGTGTGTGAGGCAGTGAGTGTGTGTGTGTGAGGCAGAGTGTATGTGTGTGTGAGCCTGTGTGTGTGTGTGAGGCTGAGTGTGTGTGTGAGGCAGTGAGTGTGTGTGTGTGTGTGAGGCAGTGAGTGTGTGTGTGTGTGTGTGAGGCAGTGAGTGTGTGTGTGTGAGGCAGTGAGAGTGTTTGTGTGTGTGTGAGGTAGAGAGTGTGTTTGTGTGAGGCAGTGAGTGTTTGTGTGTGTGTGAGGCAGTGAGTGTTTGTGTGTGTGTGAGGCAGTGTGTGTGTTTGTATGAGGCAGTGAGTGTGTGTGTGTGAGGCAGTGAGTGTGTGTGTGTGTGTGAGGCAGTGAGTGTGTGTGTGTGTGTGAGGCAGTGAGTGAGTGTGTGTGTGTGTGTGTGTGTGTGTGTGTGTGTGTGTGAGGCAGTGAGAGTGTTTGTGTGTGTGTGAGGTAGAGAGTGTGTTTGTGTGAGGCAGTGAGTGTGTGTGTGTGAGGCAGTGAGTATTTGTGTGTGTGTGAGGCAGTGAGTGTGTTTGTATGAGGCAGTGAGTGTGTGTGTGTGAGGCAGTGAGTGTGTGTGTGAGGCAGCGAGTGTGTGTGTGAGGCAGTGAGTGTGTGTGTGTGTGTGTGTGAGGCAGTGTGTGTGTGTGTGAGGCAGTGTGTGTGTGTGTGTGAGGCAGTGAGTGTGTGTGTGTGTGAGGCAGTGAGTGTGTGTGTGTGTGTGTGTGTGTGTGTGAGGCAGTGAGTGTGTGTGTGTGTGAGGCAGGGAGTGTGTGTGTGTGTGTGTGTGTGAGGCAGTGAGTGTGTGTGTGTGTCTATGTGAGGCAGTTAGTGTGTGTGTGTGAGGCAGTGAGTGTGTGTGTGTGAGGCAGTGAGTGTGTGTGTGTGTGTGAGGCAGTGAGTGTGTGAGTGTGTGTGTATGTGAGGCAGTGAATGTGTGTGTGTGTGTGTGTGTGTGTGTGTGTGAGGCAGATGTGTGTGTGTGAGGCAGACGTGTGTGTGTGAGGCAGACGTGTGTGTGTGAGGCAGAGTGTGTGTGGGTGTGAGGCAGTGAGTGTGTTTGTGTGCGAGGCAGTGAGTGTGTTTGTGTGTGAGGCAGTGTGTGTGTGTGTGTGAGGCAGAGAATGTGAGTGTGTGTCCATGTGAGGCAGTGAGTGTGTGTGTGTGAGGCAGAGGATGTGTGTGTGTGAGGCAGAGAGTGTGTGTGTGTGTGAGGCAGTGAGTGTGTGTGTGTGTGAGGCAGTGTGTGTGTGTGTGAGGCAGAGAATGTGAGTGTGTGTGTGTGTGAGGCAGAGAATGTGACCGTGTGTGTGTGAGAGGCAGAGTGTGTGTGTATGTGAGGCAGTGAGTGTGTGTGTGAGACAGAGAATGTGTGTGTGTGAGGCAGTGAGTGTGTGTGTGTGTGAGGCAGTGAGTGTGTGTGTGTGAGGCAGTGAGTGTGTGTGTGTGTATGTGAGGCAGTGAGTGTGTGTGTGTGTGAGGCAGATGTGTGTGTGTGAGGCAGAGTGTGTGTGGGTGTGAGGCAGTGAGTGTGTTTGTGTGTGAGGCAGTGAGTGTGTTTGTGTGTGAGGCAGTGTGTGCGTGTGTGTGTGTGTGTGAGGCAGAGAATGTGAGTGTGTGTGCATGTGAGGCAGTGAGTGTGTGTGTATGTATGTGAGGCAGTGAGTGTGTGTGTGTGAGGCAGAGGATGTGTGTGTGTGAGGCAGAGTGTGTGTCTGTGTGTGAGGCAGTGAGTGTGTGTGTGTGAGGAAGTGTGTGTGTGTGTGAGGCAGAGAATGTGAGTGTGTGTGTGTGTGAGGCAGAGAATGTGACTGTGTGTGTGTGAGAGGCAGAGTGTGTGTGTATGTGAGGCAGTGAGTGTGTGTGTGTGAGGCAGAGAATGTGTGTGTGTGTGGGGCAGTGACTGTGTGTGTGTGTGAGGCAGTGAGTGTGTGTGTGTGAGGCAGTGAGTGTGTGTGTGTGAGGCAGTGAGTGTGTCTGGGTGAGGTAGAGAGTGTGGGTGTGTGTGAGGCAGTGAGTGTGTTTGTGTGTGAGGCAGTGAGTGTGAGTGTGTGTGAGGCAGTGTGTGTGTGTGAGGCAGTGAGTGTGTGTGTGTGTGAGGCAGAGTGTGTGTGTGTGTGAGGCAGTGAGTGTTTTTGTGTGTGAGGCAGTGAGTGTGTGTGTGTGAGGCAGAGAATGTGTGTGTGTGAGGCAGAGAATGTGTGTGTGTGAGGCAGAGAACGTGTTTGTGTGTGAGGCACAGAGTGTGTGTGTGTGTGAGGCACAGAGTGTGTGTGTGTGTGTGAGGCAGAGAGTGTGTGTGTGTGTGAGGCAGAGAATGTGTGTGTGTGTGATGCAGTGAGTGTGTGTGTGTGAGGCAGAGAGTGTGTGTGTGTTTGAGGCAGAGAGTGTGTGTGTGAGGCAGTGAGTGTGTGTGTGTGTGTGAGGCAGAGAATGTGTGTGTGTGTGTGTGTGAGGCAGTGAGTGTGTGTGTGAGGCAGAGAATGTGTGTGTGTGTGTGTGTGTGTGTGTGTGAGGCAGAGTATGTGTGTGTGTGTGAGACAGAGAATGTGAGTGTGTGTATATGTGAGGAAGAGTGTGTCTGTATGTGTGTGTGTGAGGCAGAGAGTGTGTGTGTGAGGCAGAGAGTTTGTGTGTGTGAGGCAGAGAATGTGTGTGTGTGAGGCAGAGAATGTGTGCGTGTGAGGCAGTCTGTGTGTGTGTGTGAGGCAGTGAGTGTGTGTGTGTGTGAGGCAGTGTGTGTGTGTCTGTGTGAGGCAGTGAGTGTGTGTGTGTGTGTGTGTGTGTGAGGCAGTGCGTGTGTGTGTGTGTGAGGCAGTGAGTGTGTGTGTGTGTGAGGCAGTGAGTGTGTGTCTGTGAGGCAGTGAGTGTATGTGTGTGTGAGCCTGTGTGTGTGTGATGCAGTGAGTGTGTGCGTGTGTGAGGCAGTGAGTGTGTGTGTGTGAGGCAGTGAGTGTGTGTGTGTGTGTGTGTGTGTGTGTGTGTGTGTGTGTGTGTGTGAGGCAGTGAGTGTGTGTGTGTGAGGCAGTGAGTGTGTGTGTGTGAGGCAGTGAGTGTGTGTGTGTGAGGCAGTGAGAGTGTGTGTGTGAGGCAGTGAGTGTGTGTGTGTGTGAGGCAGTGTGTGTGTGTGTGAGGCAGTGAGTGTGTGTGTGTGTGTGTGTGAGGCAGAGTGTGTGTGGGTGTGAGGCAGTGAGTGTGTTTGTGTGTGAGGCAGTGAGTGTGTTTGTGTGTGAGGCAGTGTGTGTGTGTGTGTGTGTGTGTGTGAGGCAGAGAATGTGAGTGTGTGTGCATGTGAGGCAGTGAGTGTGTGTGTGTGTATGTGAGGCAGTGAGTGTGTGTGTGTGAGGCAGAGGATGTGTGTGTGTGAGGCAGAGTGTGTGTGTGTGTGTGAGGCAGTGAGTGTGTGTGTGTGTGAGGAAGTGTGTGTGTGTGTGTGAGGCAGAGAATGTGAGTGTGTGTGTGTGTGTGAGGCAGAGAATGTGAGTGTGTGTGTGTGAGGCAGAGTGTGTGTGTATGTGAGGCAGTGAGTGTGTGTGTGTGAGGCAGAGAATGTGTGTGTGTGTGAGGCAGTGACTGTGTGTGTGTGTGAGGCAGTGAGTGTGTGTGTGTGAGGCAGTGAGTGTGTGTGTGTGAGGCAGTGAGTGTGTCTGGGTGAAGTGGAGAGTGTGGGTGTGTGTGAGGCAGTGAGTGTGTTTGTGTGTGAGGCAGTGAGTGTGTGTGTGTGTGTGAGGCAGTGTGTGTGTGTGAGGCAGTGAGTGTGTGTGTGTGTGAGGCAGAGTGTGTGTGTGTGTGAGGCAGTGAGTGTTTTTGTGTGTGAGGCAGTGAGTGTGTGTGTGTGTGTGAGGCAGTGAGTGTGTGTGTGTGAGGCAGAGAATGTGTGTGTGTGAGGCAGAGAATGAGTGTGTGTGAGGCAGAGAACGTGTTTGTGTGTGAGGCACAGAGTGTGTGTGTGTGTGACTCAGAGAGTGTGTGTGTGTGTGAGGCAGAGAATGTGTGTGTGTGTGAGGCAGTGAGTGTGTGTGTGTGTATGTGAGGCAGTGAGTGTGTGTGTGTGTGAGGCAGATGTGTGTGTGTGAGGCAGAGTGTGTGTGGGTGTGAGGCAGTGAGTGTGTTTGTGTGTGAGGCAGTGAGTGTGTTTGTGTGTGAGGCAGTGTGTGCGTGTGTGTGTGTGTGTGAGGCAGAGAATGTGAGTGTGTGTGCATGTGAGGCAGTGAGTGTGTGTGTATGTATGTGAGGCAGTGAGTGTGTGTGTGTGAGGCAGAGGATGTGTGTGTGTGAGGCAGAGTGTGTGTCTGTGTGTGAGGCAGTGAGTGTGTGTGTGTGAGGAAGTGTGTGTGTGTGTGAGGCAGAGAATGTGAGTGTGTGTGTGTGTGAGGCAGAGAATGTGACTGTGTGTGTGTGAGAGGCAGAGTGTGTGTGTATGTGAGGCAGTGAGTGTGTGTGTGTGAGGCAGAGAATGTGTGTGTGTGTGTGGGGCAGTGACTGTGTGTGTGTGTGAGGCAGTGAGTGTGTGTGTGTGAGGCAGTGAGTGTGTGTGTGTGAGGCAGTGAGTGTGTCTGGGTGAGGTAGAGAGTGTGGGTGTGTGTGAGGCAGTGAGTGTGTTTGTGTGTGAGGCAGTGAGTGTGAGTGTGTGTGAGGCAGTGTGTGTGTGTGAGGCAGTGAGTGTGTGTGTGTGTGAGGCAGAGTGTGTGTGTGTGTGAGGCAGTGAGTGTTTTTGTGTGTGAGGCAGTGAGTGTGTGTGTGTGAGGCAGAGAATGTGTGTGTGTGAGGCAGAGAATGTGTGTGTGTGAGGCAGAGAACGTGTTTGTGTGTGAGGCACAGAGTGTGTGTGTGTGTGAGGCACAGAGTGTGTGTGTGTGTGTGAGGCAGAGAGTGTGTGTGTGTGTGAGGCAGAGAATGTGTGTGTGTGTGATGCAGTGAGTGTGTGTGTGTGAGGCAGAGAGTGTGTGTGTGTTTGAGGCAGAGAGTGTGTGTGTGAGGCAGTGAGTGTGTGTGTGTGTGTGAGGCAGAGAATGTGTGTGTGTGTGTGTGTGTGAGGCAGTGAGTGTGTGTGTGAGGCAGAGAATGTGTGTGTGTGTGTGTGTGTGTGTGTGAGGCAGAGTATGTGTGTGTGTGTGAGACAGAGAATGTGAGTGTGTGTATATGTGAGGAAGAGTGTGTCTGTATGTGTGTGTGTGAGGCAGAGAGTGTGTGTGTGTGTGAGGCAGAGAGTGTGTGTGTGAGGCAGAGAGTTTGTCTGTGTGAGGCAGAGAATGTGTGTGTGTGAGGCAGAGAATGTGTGCGTGTGAGGCAGTCTGTGTGTGTGTGTGAGGCAGTGAGTGTGTGTGTGTGTGAGGCAGTGTGTGTGTGTCTGTGTGAGGCAGTGAGTGTGTGTGTGTGTGTGTGTGTGAGGCAGTGCGTGTGTGTGTGTGTGAGGCAGTGAGTGTGTGTGTGTGTGAGGCAGTGAGTGTGTGTCTGTGAGGCAGTGAGTGTATGTGTGTGTGAGCCTGTGTGTGTGTGATGCAGTGAGTGTGTGCGTGTGTGAGGCAGTGAGTGTGTGTGTGTGAGGCAGTGAGTGTGTGTGTGTGTGTGTGTGTGTGTGTGTGTGAGGCAGTGAGTGTGTGTGTGTGAGGCAGTGAGTGTGTGTGTGTGAGGCAGTGAGTGTGTGTGTGTGAGGCAGTGAGAGTGTGTGTGTGAGGCAGTGAGTGTGTGTGTGTGTGAGGCAGTGTGTGTGTGTGTGAGGCAGTGAGTGTGTGTGTGTGTGTGTGTGAGGCAGAGTGTGTGTGGGTGTGAGGCAGTGAGTGTGTTTGTGTGTGAGGCAGTGAGTGTGTTTGTGTGTGAGGCAGTGTGTGTGTGTGTGTGTGTGTGTGTGTGAGGCAGAGAATGTGAGTGTGTGTGCATGTGAGGCAGTGAGTGTGTGTGTGTGTATGTGAGGCAGTGAGTGTGTGTGTGTGAGGCAGAGGATGTGTGTGTGTGAGGCAGAGTGTGTGTGTGTGTGTGAGGCAGTGAGTGTGTGTGTGTGTGAGGAAGTGTGTGTGTGTGTGTGAGGCAGAGAATGTGAGTGTGTGTGTGTGTGTGAGGCAGAGAATGTGAGTGTGTGTGTGTGAGGCAGAGTGTGTGTGTATGTGAGGCAGTGAGTGTGTGTGTGTGAGGCAGAGAATGTGTGTGTGTGTGAGGCAGTGACTGTGTGTGTGTGTGAGGCAGTGAGTGTGTGTGTGTGAGGCAGTGAGTGTGTGTGTGTGAGGCAGTGAGTGTGTCTGGGTGAAGTGGAGAGTGTGGGTGTGTGTGAGGCAGTGAGTGTGTTTGTGTGTGAGGCAGTGAGTGTGTGTGTGTGTGTGAGGCAGTGTGTGTGTGTGAGGCAGTGAGTGTGTGTGTGTGTGAGGCAGAGTGTGTGTGTGTGTGAGGCAGTGAGTGTTTTTGTGTGTGAGGCAGTGAGTGTGTGTGTGTGTGTGAGGCAGTGAGTGTGTGTGTGTGAGGCAGAGAATGTGTGTGTGTGAGGCAGAGAATGAGTGTGTGTGAGGCAGAGAACGTGTTTGTGTGTGAGGCACAGAGTGTGTGTGTGTGTGACTCAGAGAGTGTGTGTGTGTGTGAGGCAGAGAATGTGTGTGTGTGTGAGGCAGTGAGTGTGCGTGTGTGAGGCAGAGAGTGTGTGTGTGTTTGAGGCAGAGAGTGTGTGTGTGAGGCAGTGAGTGTGTGTGTGTGTGTGTGAGGCAGCGAGTTTGTGTGTGTGAGGCAGAGAATGTGTGTGTGTGAGGCAGAGAATGTGTGTGTGTGAGGCAGTGAGTGTGTCTGGGTGAAGTGGAGAGTGTGGGTGTGTGTGAGGCAGTGAGTGTGTGTGTGTGTGTGAGGCAGTGTGTGTGTGTGAGGCAGTGAGTGTGTGTGTGTGTGAGGCCGAGTGTGTGTGTGTGTGAGGCAGTGAGTGTTTTTGTGTGTGAGGCAGTGAGTGTGTGTGTGTGTGTGAGGCAGTGAGTGTGTGTGTGTGAGGCAGAGAATGTGTGTGTGTGAGGCAGAGAATGAGTGTGTGTGAGGCAGAGAACGTGTTTGTGTGTGAGGCACAGAGTGTGTGTGTGTGTGAGGCAGAGAGTGTGTGTGTGTGTGAGGCAGAGAATGTGTGTGTGTGTGAGGCAGTGAGTGTGTGTGTGTGAGGCAGAGTGTGTGTGTGTGTTTGAGGCAGAGAGTGTGTGTGTGAGGCAGTGAGTGTGTGTGTGTGTGTGAGGCAGAGAGTGTGTGTGTGAGGCAGAGAGTTTGTGTGTGTGAGGCAGAGAATGTGTGTGTGAGGCAGAGAATGTGTGTGTGTGAGGCAGAGAATGTGTGCGTGTGAGGCAGTCTGTGTGTGTGTGTGTGAGGCAGTGAGTGTGTGTGTGTGTGTGAGGCAGTGTGTGTGTGTCTGTGTGAGGCAGTGAGTGTGTGTGTGTGTGTGTGAGGCAGTGCGTGTGTGTGTGTGTGTGTGAGGCAGTGAGTGTGTGTGTGTGTGAGGCAGTGAGTGTGTGTCTGTGAGGCAGTGAGTGTATGTGTGTGTGAGCCTGTGTGTGTGTGAGGCAGTGAGTGTGTGCGTGTGTGAGGCAGTGAGTGTGTGTGTGTGTGTGTGAGGCAGTGAGTGTGTGTGTGTGAGGCAGAGTGTATGTGTGTGTGAGCCTGTGTGTGTGTGTGAGGCTGAGTGTGTGTGTGAGGCAGTGAGTGTGTGTGTGTGTGTGAGGCAGTGAGTGTGTGTGTGTGTGTGTGAGGCAGTGAGTGTGTGTGTGTGTGTGTGAGGCAGTGAGAGTGTTTGTGTGTGTGTGAGGTAGAGAGTGTGTTTGTGTGAGGCAGTGAGTGTTTGTGTGTGTGTGAGGCAGTGAGTGTTTGTGTGTGTGTGAGGCAGTGTGTGTGTTTGTATGAGGCAGTGAGTGTGTGTGTGTGAGGCAGTGAGTGTGTGTGTGTGTGTGAGGCAGTGAGTGTGTGTGTGTGTGTGAGGCAGTGAGTGAGTGTGTGTGTGTGTGTGTGTGTGTGTGTGTGTGTGTGTGTGTGTGAGGCAGTGAGAGTGTTTGTGTGTGTGTGAGGTAGAGAGTGTGTTTGTGTGAGGCAGTGAGTGTGTGTGTGTGAGGCAGTGAGTATTTGTGTGTGTGTGAGGCAGTGAGTGTGTTTGTATGAGGCAGTGAGTGTGTGTGTGTGAGGCAGCGAGTGTGTGTGTGAGGCAGCGAGTGTGTGTGTGAGGCAGTGAGTGTGTGTGTGTGTGTGTGTGTGAGGCAGTGTGTGTGTGTGTGAGGCAGTGTGTGTGTGTGTGTGAGGCAGTGAGTGTGTGTGTGTGTGAGGCAGTGAGTGTGTGTGTGTGTGTGTGTGTGTGAGGCAGTGAGTGTGTGTGTGTGTGAGGCAGGGAGTGTGTGTGTGTGTGTGTGTGTGAGGCAGTGAGTGTGTGTGTGTGTCTATGTGAGGCAGTTAGTGTGTGTGCGTGAGGCAGTGAGTGTGTGTGTGTGTCTATGTGAGGCAGTTAGTGTGTGTGTGTGAGGCAGTGAGTGTGTGTGTGTGAGGCAGTGAGTGTGTGTGTGTGTGTGTGTGTGTGTGTGTGTGTGTGAGGCAGACGTGTGTGTGTGAGGCAGAGTGTGTGTGGGTGTGAGGCAGTGAGTGTGTTTGTGTGCGAGGCAGTGAGTGTGTTTGTGTGTGAGGCAGTGTGTGTGTGTGTGTGAGGCAGAGAATGTGAGTGTGTGTCCATGTGAGGCAGTGAGTGTGTGTGTGTGAGGCAGAGGATGTGTGTGTGTGAGGCAGAGAGTGTGTGTGTGTGTGAGGCAGTGAGTGTGTGTGTGTGTGAGGCAGTGTGTGTGTGTGTGAGGCAGAGAATGTGAGTGTGTGTGTGTGTGAGGCAGAGAATGTGACCGTGTGTGTGTGAGAGGCAGAGTGTGTGTGTATGTGAGGCAGTGAGTGTGTGTGTGAGACAGAGAATGTGTGTGTGTGAGGCAGTGAGTGTGTGTGTGTGTGTGAGGCAGTGAGTGTGTGTGTGTGAGGCAGTGAGTGTGTGTGTGTGTATGTGAGGCAGTGAGTGTGTGTGTGTGTGAGGCAGATGTGTGTGTGTGAGGCAGAGTGTGTGTGGGTGTGAGGCAGTGAGTGTGTTTGTGTGTGAGGCAGTGAGTGTGTTTGTGTGTGAGGCAGTGTGTGCGTGTGTGTGTGTGTGTGAGGCAGAGAATGTGAGTGTGTGTGCATGTGAGGCAGTGAGTGTGTGTGTATGTATGTGAGGCAGTGAGTGTGTGTGTGTGAGGCAGAGGATGTGTGTGTGTGAGGCAGAGTGTGTGTCTGTGTGTGAGGCAGTGAGTGTGTGTGTGTGAGGAAGTGTGTGTGTGTGTGAGGCAGAGAATGTGAGTGTGTGTGTGTGTGAGGCAGAGAATGTGACTGTGTGTGTGTGAGAGGCAGAGTGTGTGTGTATGTGAGGCAGTGAGTGTGTGTGTGTGAGGCAGAGAATGTGTGTGTGTGTGGGGCAGTGACTGTGTGTGTGTGTGAGGCAGTGAGTGTGTGTGTGTGAGGCAGTGAGTGTGTGTGTGTGAGGCAGTGAGTGTGTCTGGGTGAGGTAGAGAGTGTGGGTATGTGTGAGGCAGTGAGTGTGTTTGTGTGTGAGGCAGTGAGTGTGTGTGTGTGTGAGGCAGTGAGTGTGTGTGTGAGGCAGTGTGTGTGTGTGAGGCAGTGAGTGTGTGTGTGTGTGAGGCAGAGTGTGTGTGTGTGTGAGGCAGTGAGTGTTTTTGTGTGTGAGGCAGTGAGTGTGTGTGTGTGAGGCAGAGAATGTGTGTGTGTGAGGCAGAGAACGTGTTTGTGTGTGAGGCACAGAGTGTGTGTGTGTGTGAGGCACAGAGTGTGTGTGTGTGTGTGAGGCAGAGAGTGTGTGTGTGTGTGAGGCAGAGAATGTGTGTGTGTGTGATGCAGTGAGTGTGTGTGTGTGAGGCAGAGTGTGTGTGTGTTTGAGGCAGAGAGTGTGTGTGTGAGGCAGTGAGTGTGTGTGTGTGTGTGTGAGGCAGAGAATGTGTGTGTGTGTGTGTGTGTGTGTGTGTGTGTGAGGCAGTGAGTGTGTGTGTGAGGCAGAGAATGTGTGTGTGTGTGTGTGTGTGTGTGTGTGAGGCAGAGTATGTGTGTGTGTGTGAGACAGAGAATGTGAGTGTGTGTATATGTGAGGAAGAGTGTGTCTGTTTGTGTGTGTGTGAGGCAGAGAGTGTGTGTGTGTGTGAGGCAGAGAGTGTGTGTGTGTGTGAGGCAGAGAGTGTGTGTGTGTGTGAGGCAGAGAGTGTGTGTGTGAGGCAGAGAGTTTGTGTGTGTGAGGCAGAGAATGTGTGTGTGTGAGGCAGAGAATGTGTGCGTGTGAGGCAGTCTGTGTGTGTGTGTGAGGCAGTGAGTGTGTGTGTGTGTGTGAGGCAGTGTGTGTGTGTCTGTGTGAGGCAGTGAGTGTGTGTGTGTGTGTGTGAGGCAGTGCGTGTGTGTGTGTGTGAGGCAGTGAGTGTGTGTGTGTGTGAGGCAGTGAGTGTGTGTCTGTGAGGCAGTGAGTGTATGTGTGTGTGAGCCTGTGCGTGTGTGAGGCAGTGAGTGTGTGCGTGTGTGAGGCAGTGAGTGTGTGTGTGTGAGGCAGTGAGTGTGTGTGTGTGTGTGTGTGTGTGAGGCAGTGAGTGTGTGTGTGTGAGGCAGTGAGTGTGTGTGTGTGAGGCAGTGAGTGTGTGTGTGTGAGGCAGTGAGAGTGTGTGTGTGAGGCAGTGAGTGTGTGTGTGTGTGAGGCAGTGTGTGTGTGTGTGTGAGGCAGTGAGTGTGTGTGTGTGTGTGAGGCAGAGTGTGTGTGGGTGTGAGGCAGTGAGTGTGTTTGTGTGTGAGGCAGTGAGTGTGTTTGTGTGTGAGGCAGTGTGTGTGTGTGTGTGTGTGTGTGTGTGAGGCAGAGAATGTGAGTGTGTGTGCATGTGAGGCAGTGAGTGTGTGTGTGTGAGGCAGTGAGTGTGTGTGTGTGAGGCAGTGAGAGTGTGTGTGTGAGGCAGTGAGTGTGTGTGTGTGTGAGGCAGTGTGTGTGTGTGTGTGAGGCAGTGAGTGTGTGTGTGTGTGAGGCAGTGTGTGTGTGTGTGTGAGGCAGTGAGTGTGTGTGTGTGTGAGGCAGTGAGTGTGTTTGTGTGTGAGGCAGTGTGTGTGTGTGTGTGTGTGTGTGTGTGTGTGAGGCAGAGAATGTGAGTGTGTGTGCATGTGAGGCAGTGAGTGTGTGTGTGTGTATGTGAGGCAGTGAGTGTGTGTGTGTGAGGCAGAGGATGTGTGTGTGTGAGGCAGAGTGTGTGTGTGTGTGTGAGGCAGTGAGTGTGTGTGTGTGTGAGGAAGTGTGTGTGTGTGTGTGAGGCAGAGAATGTGAGTGTGTGAGTGTGTGTGAGGCAGAGAATGTGACTGTGTGTGTGAGAGGCAGAGTGTGTGTGTATGTGAGGCAGTGAGTGTGTGTGTGTGAGGCAGAGAATGTGTGTGTGTGTGAGGCAGTGACTGTGTGTGTGTGTGAGGCAGTGAGTGTGTGTGTGTGAGGCAGTGAGTGTGTGTGTGTGAGGCAGTGAGTGTGTCTGGGTGAAGTGGAGAGTGTGGGTGTGTGTGAGGCAGTGAGTGTGTGTGTGTGTGTGAGGCAGTGTGTGTGTGTGAGGCAGTGAGTGTGTGTGTGTGTGAGGCAGAGTGTGTGTGTGTGTGAGGCAGTGAGTGTTTTTGTGTGTGAGGCAGTGACTGTGTGTGTGTGTGAGGCAGTGAGTGTGTGTGTGTGAGGCAGTGAGTGTGTGTGTGTGAGGCAGTGAGTGTGTCTGGGTGAAGTGGAGAGTGTGGGTGTGTGTGAGGCAGTGAGTGTGTGTGTGTGTGTGAGGCAGTGTGTGTGTGTGAGGCAGTGAGTGTGTGTGTGTGTGAGGCAGAGTGTGTGTGTGTGTGAGGCAGTGAGTGTTTTTGTGTGTGAGGCAGTGAGTGTGTGTGTGTGTGTGAGGCAGTGAGTGTGTGTGTGTGAGGCAGAGAATGTGTGTGTGTGAGGCAGAGAATGAGTGTGTGTGAGGCAGAGAACGTGTTTGTGTGTGAGGCACAGAGTGTGTGTGTGTGTGAGGCAGAGAGTGTGTGTGTGTGTGAGGCAGAGAATGTGTGTGTGTGTGAGGCAGTGAGTGTGTGTGTGTGAGGCAGAGTGTGTGTGTGTGTTTGAGGCAGAGAGTGTGTGTGTGAGGCAGTGAGTGTGTGTGTGTGTGTGAGGCAGAGAGTGTGTGTGTGAGGCAGAGAGTTTGTGTGTGTGAGGCAGAGAATGTGTGTGTGAGGCAGAGAATGTGTGTGTGTGAGGCAGAGAATGTGTGCGTGTGAGGCAGTCTGTGTGTGTGTGTGTGAGGCAGTGAGTGTGTGTGTGTGTGTGAGGCAGTGTGTGTGTGTCTGTGTGAGGCAGTGAGTGTGTGTGTGTGTGTGTGAGGCAGTGCGTGTGTGTGTGTGTGTGTGAGGCAGTGAGTGTGTGTGTGTGTGAGGCAGTGAGTGTGTGTCTGTGAGGCAGTGAGTGTATGTGTGTGTGAGCCTGTGTGTGTGTGAGGCAGTGAGTGTGTGCGTGTGTGAGGCAGTGAGTGTGTGTGTGTGTGTGTGAGGCAGTGAGTGTGTGTGTGTGAGGCAGAGTGTATGTGTGTGTGAGCCTGTGTGTGTGTGTGAGCCTGTGTGTGTGTGTGAGGCTGAGTGTGTGTGTGAGGCAGTGAGTGTGTGTGTGTGTGTGAGGCAGTGAGTGTGTGTGTGTGTGTGTGAGGCAGTGAGTGTGTGTGTGTGTGTGTGAGGCAGTGAGAGTGTTTGTGTGTGTGTGAGGTAGAGAGTGTGTTTGTGTGAGGCAGTGAGTGTTTGTGTGTGTGTGAGGCAGTGAGTGTTTGTGTGTGTGTGAGGCAGTGTGTGTGTTTGTATGAGGCAGTGAGTGTGTGTGTGTGAGGCAGTGAGTGTGTGTGTGTGTGTGAGGCAGTGAGTGTGTGTGTGTGTGTGAGGCAGTGAGTGAGTGTGTGTGTGTGTGTGTGTGTGTGTGTGTGTGTGTGTGAGGCAGTGAGAGTGTTTGTGTGTGTGTGAGGTAGAGAGTGTGTTTGTGTGAGGCAGTGAGTGTGTGTGTGTGAGGCAGTGAGTATTTGTGTGTGTGTGAGGCAGTGAGTGTGT
>JANJGN010000009.1:23127776-23140276 GCA_026770705.1 Isurus oxyrinchus
TGTGTGTGTGAGGCAGTGAGTGTGTGTGTGAGGCAGAGAATGTGTGTGTGTGTGTGTGTGTGTGTGTGAGGCAGAGTATGTGTGTGTGTGTGAGACAGAGAATGTGAGTGTGTGTATATGTGAGGAAGAGTGTGTCTGTATGTGTGTGTGTGAGGCAGAGAGTGTGTGTGTGTGTGAGGCAGAGAGTGTGTGTGTGAGGCAGAGAGTTTGTCTGTGTGAGGCAGAGAATGTGTGTGTGTGAGGCAGAGAATGTGTGCGTGTGAGGCAGTCTGTGTGTGTGTGTGAGGCAGTGAGTGTGTGTGTGTGTGAGGCAGTGTGTGTGTGTCTGTGTGAGGCAGTGAGTGTGTGTGTGTGTGTGTGTGTGAGGCAGTGCGTGTGTGTGTGTGTGAGGCAGTGAGTGTGTGTGTGTGTGAGGCAGTGAGTGTGTGTCTGTGAGGCAGTGAGTGTATGTGTGTGTGAGCCTGTGTGTGTGTGATGCAGTGAGTGTGTGCGTGTGTGAGGCAGTGAGTGTGTGTGTGTGAGGCAGTGAGTGTGTGTGTGTGTGTGTGTGTGTGTGTGTGTGAGGCAGTGAGTGTGTGTGTGTGAGGCAGTGAGTGTGTGTGTGTGAGGCAGTGAGTGTGTGTGTGTGAGGCAGTGAGAGTGTGTGTGTGAGGCAGTGAGTGTGTGTGTGTGTGAGGCAGTGTGTGTGTGTGTGAGGCAGTGAGTGTGTGTGTGTGTGTGTGTGAGGCAGAGTGTGTGTGGGTGTGAGGCAGTGAGTGTGTTTGTGTGTGAGGCAGTGAGTGTGTTTGTGTGTGAGGCAGTGTGTGTGTGTGTGTGTGTGTGTGTGTGAGGCAGAGAATGTGAGTGTGTGTGCATGTGAGGCAGTGAGTGTGTGTGTGTGTATGTGAGGCAGTGAGTGTGTGTGTGTGAGGCAGAGGATGTGTGTGTGTGAGGCAGAGTGTGTGTGTGTGTGTGAGGCAGTGAGTGTGTGTGTGTGTGAGGAAGTGTGTGTGTGTGTGTGAGGCAGAGAATGTGAGTGTGTGTGTGTGTGTGAGGCAGAGAATGTGAGTGTGTGTGTGTGAGGCAGAGTGTGTGTGTATGTGAGGCAGTGAGTGTGTGTGTGTGAGGCAGAGAATGTGTGTGTGTGTGAGGCAGTGACTGTGTGTGTGTGTGAGGCAGTGAGTGTGTGTGTGTGAGGCAGTGAGTGTGTGTGTGTGAGGCAGTGAGTGTGTCTGGGTGAAGTGGAGAGTGTGGGTGTGTGTGAGGCAGTGAGTGTGTTTGTGTGTGAGGCAGTGAGTGTGTGTGTGTGTGTGAGGCAGTGTGTGTGTGTGAGGCAGTGAGTGTGTGTGTGTGTGAGGCAGAGTGTGTGTGTGTGTGAGGCAGTGAGTGTTTTTGTGTGTGAGGCAGTGAGTGTGTGTGTGTGTGTGAGGCAGTGAGTGTGTGTGTGTGAGGCAGAGAATGTGTGTGTGTGAGGCAGAGAATGAGTGTGTGTGAGGCAGAGAACGTGTTTGTGTGTGAGGCACAGAGTGTGTGTGTGTGTGACTCAGAGAGTGTGTGTGTGTGTGAGGCAGAGAATGTGTGTGTGTGTGAGGCAGTGAGTGTGCGTGTGTGAGGCAGAGAGTGTGTGTGTGTTTGAGGCAGAGAGTGTGTGTGTGAGGCAGTGAGTGTGTGTGTGTGTGTGTGAGGCAGCGAGTTTGTGTGTGTGAGGCAGAGAATGTGTGTGTGTGAGGCAGAGAATGTGTGTGTGTGAGGCAGAGAATGTGTGCGTGTGAGGCAGTCTGTGTGTGTGTGTGTGAGGCAGTGAGTGTGTGTGTGTGTGTGAGGCAGTGTGTGTGTGTCTGTGTGAGGCAGTGAGTGTGTGTGTGTGTGTGTGTGAGGCAGTGCGTGTGTGTGTGTGTGTGTGAGGCAGTGAGTGTGTGTGTGTGTGAGGCAGTGAGTGTGTGTCTGTGAGGCAGTGAGTGTATGTGTGTGTGAGCCTGTGTGTGTGTGAGGCAGTGAGTGTGTGCGTGTGTGAGGCAGTGAGTGTGTGTGTGTGAGGCAGTGAGTGTGTGTGTGTGTGTGTGTGAGGCAGTGAGTGTGTGTGTGTGTGAGGCAGTGTGTGTGTGTGTGTGAGGCAGTGAGTGTGTGTGTGTGTGTGTGTGTGAGGCGGTGTGTATGTGTGTGAGGCAGTGAGTGTGTGTGTGTGTGTGAGGCAGTGAGTGTGTGTGTGTGAGGCAGTGTGTGTGTGTATGAGGCAGTGAGTGTGTGTGTGTGTGTGAGGCAGTGAGTGTGTGTGTGAGGAAGTGAGTGTGTGTGTGTGTGTGTGTGTGAGGCAGTGAGTGTGTGTGTGTGTGTGTGAGGCAGTGTGTGTGTGTATCTGTGTGTGAGGCAGTGAGTGTGTGTGTGTGTGTGTGTGTGTGTGTGTGAGGCAGTGAGTGTGTGTGTGTGAGGCAGTGAGTGTGTGTGTGTGAGGCAGTGTATGTGTGTGTGAGGCAGTGAGTGAGTGTGTGTGTGAGGCAGTGAGTGTGTGTGTGAGACAGTGAGTGTGTGTGTGTGTGAGGCAGTGAGTGTGTGTGTGTGTGAGGCAGTGAGTGTGTGTGTGTGTGTGTGTGAGGCAGTGAGTGTGTGTGCGTGTGAGGCAATGTGTGTGTGTGTGTGAGGCAGTGAGTGTGTGTGTGTGTCTATGTGAGGCAGTGAGTGTGTGTGTGTGAGGCAGTGAGTGAGTGTGTGTGTGTGAGGCAGTGAGTGTGTGTGTGTGAGGCAGTGTGTGTGTGTGTGTGAGGCAGTGGATGTGTGTGTGTGAGGCAGTGAGTGAGTGTGTGTGTGTGAGGCAGTGTGTGTGTGTGAGGCAGTGTGTGTGTGTGAGGCAGTGAGTGAGTGTGTGTGAGGCAGTGAGTGTGTGTGTGTGAGGCAGTGAGTGAGTGAGTGTGTGTGTGTGAGGCAGTGAATGTGTGTATGTGAGGCAGTGAGTGAGTGTGTGTGTGTGAGGCAGTGAGTGTGTGTGCGTGTGGCAGTGAGTGAGTGTGTGTGTGTGAGGCAGTGAATGTGTGTATGTGAGGCAGTGAGTGAGTGTGTGTGTGTGAGGCAGTGTGTGTGTGTGTGAGGCAGAGTGTGTGTGTGTGAGGCAGAGTGTGTGTGTGTGTGCGTGAGGCAGAGTGTGTGTGTGTGATGCAGTGAGTGTGTGTGTGTGAGGCAGAATGTGTGTGTGTGTGTGCGTGAGGCAGTGTGTGTGTGTGTGTGTGTGGCAGAGAGTGTGGGTGTGTGTGAGGCAGTGAGTGTGTTTGTGTGTGAGGCAGTGAGTGTGTGTGTGTGTGTGTGAGGCAGTGAGTGTGTGTGTGTGTGAGGCAGTGAGTGTGTGTGTGTGAGGCAGTGAGTGTGTGTGTGTGAGGCAGTGAGAGTGTGTGTGTGAGGCAGTGAGTGTGTGTGTGTGTGTGAGGCAGTGTGTGTGTGTGTGAGGCAGTGAGTGTGTGTGTGTCTGTGTGAGGCAGATGTGTGTGTGTGAGGCAGAGTGTGTGTGGGTGTGAGGCAGTAAGTGTGTTTGTGTGTGAGGCAGTGAGTGTGTTTGTGTGTGAGGCAGTGTGTGTGTGTGTGTGTGTGTGTGTGTGTGAGGCAGAGAATGTGAGTGTGTGTGCATGTGAGGCAGTGAGTGTGTGTGTGTGTATGTGAGGCAGTGAGTGTGTGTATGTGAGGCAGTGAGTATGTGTGTGTGAGGCAGAGGATCTGTGTGTGTGAGGCAGAGTGTGTGTCTGTGTGTGAGGCAGTGAGTGTGTGTGTGTGTGAGGAAGTGTGTGTGTGTGTGTGTGAGGCAGAGAATGTGAGTGTGTGTGTGTGTGTGAGGCAGAGAATGTGACTGTGTGTGTGTGAGAGGCAGAGTGTGTGTGTATGTGAGGCAGTGAGTGTGTGTGTGTGAGGCAGTGAATGTGTGTGTGTGTGAGGCAGTGACTGTGTGTGTGTGTGAGGCAGTGAGGGTGTGTGTGTGAGGCAGTGAGTGTGTGTGTGTGAGGCAGTGAGTGTGTCTGGGTGAAGTAGAGAGTGTGGGTGTGTGTGAGGCAGTGAGTGTGTTTGTGTGTGAGGCAGTGAGCGTGTGTGTGTGTGAGGCAGTGTGTGTGTGTGAGGCAGTGAGTGTGTGTGTGTGTGAGGCAGAGTGTGTGTGTGTGTGAGGGAGTGAGTGTTTTTGTGTGTGAGGCAGTGAGTGTGTGTGTGTGTGTGAGGCAGTGCGTGTGTGTGTGTGTGTGAGGCAGTGAGTGTGTGTGTGTGTGAGGCAGTGAGTGTGTGTGTGTGAGGCAGTGAGTGTGTGTGTGTGTGAGGCAGTGAGAGTGTGTGTGTGAGGCAGTGAGTGTGTGTGTGTGTGAGGCAGTGTGTGTGTTTGTGAGGCAGTGAGTGTGTGTGTGTGTGTGTGTGTGAGGCAGTGTGTGTGTGTGTGAGGCAGTGAGTGTGTGTGAGGCAGTGAGTGTGTATGTGTGTGAGGCAGTGAGTGTGTGTGTGTGTGTGAGGCAGTGAGTGTGTGTGTGTGAGGCAGTGTGTGTGTGTATGAGGCAGTGAGTGTGTGTGTGTGTCAGGCAGTGAGTGTGTGTGTGAGGAAGTGAGTGTGTGTGTGTGTGTGTGTGAGGCAGTGAGTGTGTGTGTGTGTGTGTGTGTGAGGCAGTGTGTGTGTGTGTCCGTGTGTGAGGCAGTGAGTGTGTGTGTGTGTGTGTGTGTGTGTGTGTGTGAGGTAGTGAGTGTGTGTGTGTGAGGCAGTGTATGTGTGTGTGAGGCAGTGAGTGAGTGTGTGTGTGAGGCAGTGAGTGAGTGTGTGTGTGAGGCAGTGAGTGTGTGTGTGTGTGTGTGAGGCAGTGAGTGTGTGTGTGTGTCTTTGTGAGGCAGTGAGTGTGTGTGTGTGAGGCAGTGAGTGAGTGTGTGTGCGTGAGGCAGTGAGTGTGTGTGTGTGAGGCAGTGAGTGAGTGTGTGTGAGGCAGTGAGTGAGTGTGTGTGAGGCAGTGAGTGTGTGTGTGTGAGGCAGTGAGTGAGTGTGTGTGTGTGAGGCAGTGTGTGTGTGTGAGGCAGTGAGTGAGTGTGTGTGAGGCAGTGAGTGAGTGTGTGTGAGGCAGTGAGTGTGTGTGTGTGGCAGTGAGTGAGTGAGTGTGTGTGTGTGAGTCAGTGAATGTGTGTATGTGAGGCAGTGAGTGAGTGTGTGTGTGTGAGGCAGTGAGTGTGTGCGTGTGGCAGTGAGTGAGTGTGTGTGTGTGTGTGTGTGAGGCAGTGCGTGTGTGTGTGTGTGAGGCAGTGAGTGTGTGTGTGTGTGAGGCAGTGAGTGTGTGTCTGTGAGGCAGTGAGTGTATGTGTGTGTGAGCCTGTGTGTGTGTGATGCAGTGAGTGTGTGCGTGTGTGAGGCAGTGAGTGTGTGTGTGTGAGGCAGTGAGTGTGTGTGTGTGTGTGTGTGTGTGTGTGTGTGTGAGGCAGTGAGTGTGTGTGTGTGAGGCAGTGAGTGTGTGTGTGTGAGGCAGTGAGAGTGTGTGTGTGAGGCAGTGAGTGTGTGTGTGTGTGAGGCATTGTGTGTGTGTGTGAGGCAGTGAGTGTGTGTGTGTGTGTGTGTGAGGCAGAGTGTGTGTGGGTGTGAGGCAGTGAGTGTGTTTGTGTGTGAGGCAGTGAGTGTGTTTGTGTGTGAGGCAGTGTGTGTGTGTGTGTGTGTGTGTGTGAGGCAGAGAATGTGAGTGTGTGTGCATGTGAGGCAGTGAGTGTGTGTGTGTGTATGTGAGGCAGTGAGTGTGTGTGTGTGAGGCAGAGGATGTGTGTGTGTGAGGCAGAGTGTGTGTGTGTGTGTGAGGCAGTGAGTGTGTGTGTGTGTGAGGAAGTGTGTGTGTGTGTGTGAGGCAGAGAATGTGAGTGTGTGTGTGTGTGTGAGGCAGAGAATGTGAGTGTGTGTGTGTGAGGCAGAGTGTGTGTGTATGTGAGGCAGTGAGTGTGTGTGTGTGAGGCAGAGAATGTGTGTGTGTGTGAGGCAGTGACTGTGTGTGTGTGTGAGGCAGTGAGTGTGTGTGTGTGAGGCAGTGAGTGTGTGTGTGTGAGGCAGTGAGTGTGTCTGGGTGAAGTGGAGAGTGTGGGTGTGTGTGAGGCAGTGAGTGTGTTTGTGTGTGAGGCAGTGAGTGTGTGTGTGTGTGTGAGGCAGTGTGTGTGTGTGAGGCAGTGAGTGTGTGTGTGTGTGAGGCAGAGTGTGTGTGTGTGTGAGGCAGTGAGTGTTTTTGTGTGTGAGGCAGTGAGTGTGTGTGTGTGTGTGAGGCAGTGAGTGTGTGTGTGTGAGGCAGAGAATGTGTGTGTGTGAGGCAGAGAATGAGTGTGTGTGAGGCAGAGAACGTGTTTGTGTGTGAGGCACAGAGTGTGAGTGTGTGTGACTCAGAGAGTGTGTGTGTGTGTGAGGCAGAGAATGTGTGTGTGTGTGAGGCAGTGAGTGTGCGTGTGTGAGGCAGAGAGTGTGTGTGTGTTTGAGGCAGAGAGTGTGTGTGTGAGGCAGTGAGTGTATGTGTGTGTGTGTGTGAGGCAGAGAGTGTGTGTGTGAGGCAGCGAGTTTGTGTGTGTGAGGCAGAGAATGTGTGTGTGTGAGGCAGAGAATGTGTGTGTGTGAGGCAGAGAATGTGTGCGTGTGAGGCAGTCTGTGTGTGTGTGTGTGAGGCAGTGAGTGTGTGTGTGTGTGTGAGGCAGTGTGTGTGTGTCTGTGTGAGGCAGTGAGTGTGTGTGTGTGTGTGTGTGAGGCAGTGCGTGTGTGTGTGTGTGTGTGTGAGGCAGTGAGTGTGTGTGTGTGTGAGGCAGTGAGTGTGTGTCTGTGAGGCAGTGAGTGTATGTGTGTGTGAGCCGGTGTGTGTGTGAGGCAGTGAGTGTGTGCGTGTGTGAGGCAGTGAGTGTGTGTGTGTGAGGCAGTGAGTGTGTGTGTGTGTGTGTGTGAGGCAGTGAGTGTGTGTGTGTGTGAGGCAGTGTGTGTGTGTGTGTGAGGCAGTGAGTGTGTGTGTGTGTGTGTGTGAGGCAGTGTGTATGTGTGTGAGGCAGTGAGTGTGTGTGTGTGTGTGAGGCAGTGAGTGTGTGTGTGTGAGGCAGTGTGTGTGTGTATGAGGCAGTGAGTGTGTGTGTGTGTGTGAGGCAGTGAGTGTGTGTGTGAGGAAGTGAGTGTGTGTGTGTGTGTGTGTGTGAGGCAGTGAGTGTGTGTGTGTGTGTGAGGCAGTGAGTGTGTGTGTGTGTGTGAGGCAGTGTGTGTGTGTATCTGTGTGTGAGGCAGTGAGTGTGTGTGTGTGTGTGTGTGTGTGTGTGAGGCAGTGAGTGTGTGTGTGTGAGGCAGTGTATGTGTGTGTGAGGCAGTGAGTGAGTGTGTGTGTGAGGCAGTGAGTGTGTGTGTGAGACAGTGAGTGTGTGTGTGTGTGAGGCAGTGAGTGTGTGTGTGTGTGAGGCAGTGAGTGTGTGTATGAGGCAGTGCGTGTGTGTGTGTGTGTGAGGCAGTGAGTGTGTGTGTGAGGAAGTGAGTGTGTGTGTGTGTGTGTGTGTGAGGCAGTGAGTGTGTGTGTGTGTGTGAGGCAGTGTGTGTGTGTATCTGTGTGTGAGGCAGTGAGTGTGTGTGTGTGTGTGTGTGTGTGTGTGTGTGAGGCAGTGAGTGTGTGTGTGTGAGGCAGTGTATGTGTGTGTGAGGCAGTGAGTGAGTGTGTGTGTGAGGCAGTGAGTGTGTGTGTGAGACAGTGAGTGTGTGTGTGTGTGAGGCAGTGAGTGTGTGTGTGTGTGAGGCAGTGAGTGTGTGTGTGTGTGTGAGGCAGTGAGTGTGTGTGCGTGTGAGGCAATGTGTGTGTGTGTGTGAGGCAGTGAGTGTGTGTGTGTGTCTATGTGAGGCAGTGAGTGTGTGTGTGTGAGGCAGTGAGTGAGTGTGTGTGTGTGAGGCAGTGAGTGTGTGTGTGTGAGGCAGTGTGTGTGTGTGTGTGAGGCAGTGGATGTGTGTTTGTGAGGCAGTGAGTGAGTGTGTGTGTGTGAGGCAGTGTGTGTGTGTGAGGCAGTGTGTGTGTGTGAGGCAGTGAGTGAGTGTGTGTGAGGCAGTGAGTGTGTGTGTGTGAGGCAGTGAGTGAGTGAGTGTGTGTGTGTGAGGCAGTGAATGTGTGTATGTGAGGCAGTGAGTGAGTGTGTGTGTGTGAGGCAGTGAGTGTGTGTGCGTGTGGCAGTGAGTGAGTGTGTGTGTGTGAGGCAGTGAATGTGTGTATGTGAGGCAGTGAGTGAGTGTGTGTGTGTGAGGCAGTGTGTGTGTGTGTGAGGCAGAGTGTGTGTGTGTGAGGCAGAGTGTGTGTGTGTGTGCGTGAGGCAGAGTGTGTGTGTGTGAGGCAGTGAGTGTGTGTGTGTGAGGCAGAATGTGTGTGTGTGTGTGCGTGAGGCAGTGTGTGTGTGTGTGTGTGTGGCAGAGAGTGTGGGTGTGTGTGAGGCAGTGAGTGTGTTTGTGTGTGAGGCAGTGAGTGTGTGTGTGTGTGTGTGAGGCAGTGAGTGTGTGTGTGTGTGAGGCAGTGAGTGTGTGTGTGTGAGGCAGTGAGAGTGTGTGTGTGAGGCAGTGAGTGTGTGTGTGTGTGAGGCATTGTGTGTGTGTGTGAGGCAGTGAGTGTGTGTGTGTGTGTGTGTGAGGCAGAGTGTGTGTGGGTGTGAGGCAGTGAGTGTGTTTGTGTGTGAGGCAGTGAGTGCGTTTGTGTGTGAGGCAGTGAGTGTGTTTGTGTGTGAGGCAGTGTGTGTGTGAGTGTGTGTGTGTGTGTGTGTGAGGCAGAGAATGTGAGTGTGTGTGCATGTGAGGCAGTGACTGTGTGTGTGTGTATGTGAGGCAGTGAGTGTGTGTGTGTCTGTGTGAGGCAGATGTGTGTGTGTGAGGCAGAGTGTGTGTGGGTGTGAGGCAGTAAGTGTGTTTGTGTGTGAGGCAGTGAGTGTGTTTGTGTGTGAGGCAGTGTGTGTGTGAGTGTGTGTGTGTGTGTGTGAGGCAGAGAATGTGAGTGTGTGTGCATGTGAGGCAGTGACTGTGTGTGTGTGTATGTGAGGCAGTGAGTGTGTGTATGTGAGGCAGTGAGTGTGTGTGTGTGAGGCAGAGGATCTGTGTGTGTGAGGCAGAGTGTGTGTCTGTGTGTGAGGCAGTGAGTGTGTGTGTGTGTGAGGAAGTGTGTGTGTGTGTGTGAGGCAGAGAATGTGAGTGTGTGTGTGTGTGTGAGGCAGAGAATGTGACTGTGTGTGTGTGAGAGGCAGAGTGTGTGTGTATGTGAGGCAGTGAGTGTGTGTGTGTGAGGCAGTGAATGTGTGTGTGTGTGAGGCAGTGACTGTGTGTGTGTGTGAGGCAGTGAGGGTGTGTGTGTGAGGCAGTGAGTGTGTGTGTGTGAGGCAGTGAGTGTGTCTGGGTGAAGTAGAGAGTGTGGGTGTGTGTGAGGCAGTGAATGTGTTTGTGTGTGAGGCAGTGAGCGTGTGTGTGTGTGAGGCAGTGTGTGTGTGTGAGGCAGTGAGTGTGTGTGTGTGTGAGGCAGTGAGTGTGTGTGTGTGTGAGGCAGAGTGTGTGTGTGTGTGAGGGAGTGAGTGTTTTTGTGTGTGAGGCAGTGAGTGTGTGTGTGTGTGTGAGGCAGTGCGTGTGTGTGTGTGTGAGGCAGTGAGTGTGTGTGTGTGTGAGGCAGTGAGTGTGTGTCTGTGAGGCAGTGAGTGTATGTGTGTCTGAGCCTGTGTGTGTGTGAGGCAGTGAGTGTGTGCGTGTGTGAGGCAGTGAGTGTGTGCGTGTGTGAGGCAGTGAGTGTGTGCGTGTGTGAGGCAGTGAGTGTGTGCGTGTGTGAGGCAGTGAGTGTGTGCGTGTGTGAGGCAGTGAGTGTGTGTGTGTGAGGCAGTGAGTGTGTGTGTGTGTGAGGCAGTGAGTGTGTGTGTGTGAGGCAGTGAGTGTGTGTGTGTGAGGCAGTGAGTGTGTGTGTGTGTGAGGCAGTGTGTGTGTTTGTGAGGCAGTGAGTGTGTGTGTGTGTGTGTGTGTGTGTGAGGCACTGTGTGTGTGTGTGAGGCAGTGAGTGTGTGTGAGGCAGTGAGTGTGTATGTGTGTGAGGCAGTGAGTGTGTGTGTGTGTGTGTGAGGCAGTGAGTGTGTGTGTGTGAGGCAGTGTGTGTGTGTATGAGGCAGTGAGTGTGTGTGTGTGTCAGGCAGTGAGTGTGTGTGTGAGGAAGTGAGTGTGTGTGTGTGTGTGTGTGTGAGGCAGTGAGTGTGTGTGTGTGTGTGTGTGAGGCAGTGTGTGTGTGTGTCTGTGTGTGAGGCAGTGAGTGTGTGTGTGTGTGTGTGTGTGTGTGTGTGTGAGGTAGTGAGTGTGTGTGTGTGAGGCAGTGTATGTGTGTGTGAGGCAGTGAGTGAGTGTGTGTGTGAGGCAGTGAGTGAGTGTGTGTGTGAGGCAGTGAGTGTGTGTGTGTGTGTGTGAGGCAGTGAGTGTGTGTGTGTCAGGCAGTGAGTGTGTGTGTGTGTCTATGTGAGGCAGTGAGTGTGTGTGTGTGAGGCAGTGAGTGAGTGTGTGTGCGTGAGGCAGTGAGTGTGTGTGTGTGAGGCAGTGAGTGAGTGTGTGTGAGGCAGTGAGTGAGTGTGTGTGAGGCAGTGAGTGTGTGTGTGTGAGGCAGTGAGTGAGTGTGTGTGTGTGAGGCAGTGAGTGTGTGAGGCAGTGAGTGAGTGTGTGTGAGGCAGTGAGTGAGTGTGTGTGAGGCAGTGAGTGTGTGTGTGTGGCAGTGAGTGAGTGAGTGTGTGTGTGTGAGTCAGTGAATGTGTGTATGTGAGGCAGTGAGTGAGTGTGTGTGTGTGAGGCAGTGAGTGTGTGCGTGTGGCAGTGAGTGAGTGTGTGTGTGTGAGGCAGTGAATGTGTGTATGTGAGGCAGTGAGTGAGTGTGTGTGTGTGAGGCAGTGTGTGTGTGTGTGTGTGTGAGGCAGAGTGTGTGTGTGTGAGGCAGAGTGTGTGTGTGTGTGTGCGTGAGTCAAGAGTGTGTGTGTGTGAGGCAGTGAGTGTGTCTGTGTGTGTGAGGCAGAATGTTTGTGTGTGTGTGCGTGAGGCAGTGTGTGTGTGTGTGTGTGTGTGTGTGGCAGAGAGTGTGGGTGTGTGTGAGGCAGTGAGTGTGTTTGTGTGTGAGGCAGTGAGTGTGTGTGTGTGTGTGAGGCAGTGAGTGTGTGTGTGTGTGAGGCAGTGAGTGTGTGTGTGTGAGGCAGTGAGTGTGTGTGTGTGAGGCAGT
Source organism: Isurus oxyrinchus (assembly GCA_026770705.1). Lineage (NCBI taxonomy): Eukaryota > Metazoa > Chordata > Chondrichthyes > Lamniformes > Lamnidae > Isurus > Isurus oxyrinchus. The sequence continues at coordinate 23,138,933 of JANJGN010000009.1, forward strand.
GAGAGTGTGTGTGTGAGGCAGTGAGTGTGTGTGTGTGTGAGGCTGTGTGTGTGTGTGTGAGGCAGTGAGTGTGTGTGTGTCTGTGTGAGGCAGATGTGTGTGTGTGAGGCAGAGTGTGTGTGGGTGTGAGGCAGTGTGTGTGTGTGTGTGTGTGTGTGTGTGTGTGAGGCAGAGAATGTGAGTGTGTGTGCATGTGAGGCAGTGAGTGTGTGTGTGTGTATGTGAGGCAGTGAGTGTGTGTGTGTGAGGCAGAGGATGTGTGTGTGTGAGGCAGAGTGTGTGTCTGTGTGAGGCAGTGAGTGTGTGTGTGTGTGAGGAAGTGTGTGTGTGTGTGTGAGGCAGAGAATGTGAGTGTGTGTGTGAGGCAGAGAATGTGACTGTGTGTGTGTGAGAGGCAGAGTGTGTGTGTATGTGAGGCAGTGAGTGTGTGTGTGTGAGGCAGAGAATGTGTGTGTGTGAGGCAGTGACTGTGTGTGTGTGTGAGGCAGTGAGTGTGTGTGTGTGAGGCAGTGAGTGTGTGTGTGTGAGGCAGTGAGTGTGTCTGGGTGAAGTAGAGAGTGTGGGTGTGTGTGAGGCAGTGAGTGTGTTTGTGTGTGAGGCAGTGAGTGTGTGTGTGTGTGAGGCAGTGTGTGTGTGTGAGGCAGAGTGTGTGTGTGTGTGAGGCAGTGAGTGTTTTTGTGTGTGAGGCAGTGAGTGTGTTTGTGTGTGAGGCAGTGTGTGCGTGTGTGAGGTAGTGAGTGTGTGTGTGTGTGAGGCAGAGTGTGTGTGTGTGTGAGGCAGTGAGTGTTTTTGTGTGTGAGGCAGTGAGTGTGTGTGTGTGTGAGGCAGAGAGTGTGTGTGTGTGTGAGGCAGAGAATGTGTGTGTGAGGCAGAGAATGTGTGTGTGTGAGGCAGAGAACATGTTTGTGTGTGAGGCACAGAGTGTGTGTGTGTGTGAGGCAGAGAGTGTGTGTGTGTGTGAGGCAGAGAATGTGTGTGTGTGTGAGCCAGTGAGTGTGTGTGTGTGAGGCAGAGAGTGTGTGTGTGTTTGAGGCAGAGAGTGTGTGTGTGAGGCAGTGAGTGTGTGTGTGTGTGTGCGTGAGGCAGTGTGTGTGTGTGTGTGTGTGTGTGTGTGGCAGAGAGTGTGGGTGTGTGTGTGGCAGTGAGTGTGTTTGTGTGTGAGGCAGTGAGTGTGTGTGTGTGTGTGAGGCAGTGAGTGTGTGTGTGTGTGAGGCAGTGAGTGTGTGTGTGTGAGGCAGTGAGTGTGTGTGTGTGAGGCAGTGAGAGTGTGTGTGTGAGGCAGTGAGTGTGTGTGTGTGTGAGGCAGTGTGTGTGTGTGTGAGGCAGTGTGTGTGTGTGTGAGGC
>JANJGN010000009.1:23142776-23145276 GCA_026770705.1 Isurus oxyrinchus
TGTGTGTGAGGCAGTGAGTGAGTGTGTGTGTGAGGCAGTGAGTGTGTGTGTGTGTATGTGAGGCTGTGAGTGTGTGTGTGAGGCAGTGAGTGAGTGTGTGTGAGGCAGTGAGTGTGTGTGTGAGGCAGTGTGTGTGTGTGTGAGGCAATGAGTGAGTGTGTGTGAGGCAGTGAGTGAGTGTCTGTGTGTGAGGCAGTGAATGTGTGTGTGTGAGGCAGTGAGTGAGTGAGTGTGTGTGTGTGAGGCAGTGAGTGTGTGTGTGTGTGTGAGGCAGTGAATGTGTGTGTGTGAGGCAGTGAGTGAGTGTGTGTGAGGCAGTGAGTGAGTGTGTGTGTGTGAGGCAGTGAATGTGTGTGCGTTCCCTGCGAGCTGGAAATAGAGAGACCCAGAGAAAGCGAGTTGGGTGCTGGACAAGCACAGAAGCAGAAATGCCCAAGGCATGGTGCTGGAGTCAAGGAGCCGGATCGCAAACAAAGAGCTCGTGCACCCTGAGTGTCAGTCAGCTTGCAGCTACTGCTCCCGCCCGGCTGACATCCGGACTACATACAGATCCCAACAACATCCATTGTTTCACTTTCACTTTAACGCTCCTCTACCTACTCAGCTGAACGTGTGTGTGTGAGGCAGTGAGTGTGTGTGTGAGGCAGAGAATGTGTGTGTGTGTGTGTGAGGCAGAGTGTGTGTGTGTGTGTGAGGCAGAGAATGTGAGTGTGTGTGTGTGTGAGGCAGAGTGAGTCTGTATGTGTGTGTGTGAGGCAGAGAGTGTGTGTGCGTGAGGCAGAGAGTGTGTGTGTGTGAGGCAGAGAGTGTGTGTGTGTGTGAGGCAGAGAATGTGTGTGTGTGAGGCAGAGAGTGTGTGTGTGTGAGGCAGAGAATGTATGTGTGTGAGGCAGAGTCTGTGTGTGTGTGTGAGGCAGAGGATGTGTGTGTGTGTGTGTGAGGCAGTGTGCGTGTGTGTGTGTGAGGCAGTGTGCGTGTGTGTGTGTGAGGCAGTGAGTGTGTGTGTGTGTGTGTGAGGCAGTGAGTGTGTGTGTGTGTGAGGCAGTGAGTGTGTGTGTGTGAGGCAGTGAGTGTGTGTGTGTGTGTGTGTGTGTGTGTGTGTGTGTGTGTGTGTGTGTGTGAGGCAGTGAGAGTGTTTGTGTGTGTGTGAGGTAGAGAGTGTGTTTGTGTGAGGCAGTGAGTGTTTGTGTGTGTGTGAGGCAGTGAGTGTTTGTGTGTGTGTGAGGCAGTGAGTGTGTTTGTATGAGGCAGTGAGTGTGTGTGTGTGAGGCAGTGAGTGTGTGTGTGTGAGGCAGTGAGTGTGTGTGTGAGGCAGCGAGTGTGTGTGTGAGGCAGTGAGTGTGTGTGTGTGTATGTGAGGCAGTGAGTGTGTGTGTGAGGCAGAGGATGTGTGTGTGTGAGGCAGAGTGTGTGTCTGTGTGTGAGGCAGTGAGTGTGTGTCTGTGAGGCAGTGAGTGTATGTGTGTCTGAGCCTGTGTGTGTGTGAGGCAGTGAGTGTGTGCGTGTGTGAGGCAGTGAGTGTGTGCGTGTGTGAGGCAGTGAGTGTGTGCGTGTGTGAGGCAGTGAGTGTGTGCGTGTGTGAGGCAGTGAGTGTGTGTGTGTGTGAGGCAGTGAGTGTGTGTCTGTGAGGCAGTGAGTGTATGTGTGTCTGAGCCTGTGTGTGTGTGAGGCAGTGAGTGTGTGCGTGTGTGAGGCAGTGAGTGTGTGCGTGTGTGAGGCAGTGAGTGTGTGCGTGTGTGAGGCAGTGAGTGTGTGCGTGTGTGAGGCAGTGAGTGTGTGCGTGTGTGAGGCAGTGAGTGTGTGTGTGTGAGGCAGTGAGTGTGTGTGTGTGTGAGGCAGTGAGTGTGTGTGTGTGAGGCAGTGAGTGTGTGTGTGTGAGGCAGTGAGTGTGTGTGTGTGTGAGGCAGTGTGTGTGTTTGTGAGGCAGTGAGTGTGTGTGTGTGTGTGTGTGAGGCACTGTGTGTGTGTGTGAGGCAGTGAGTGTGTGTGAGGCAGTGAGTGTGTATGTGTGTGAGGCAGTGAGTGTGTGTGTGTGTGTGAGGCAGTGAGTGTGTGTGTGTGAGGCAGTGTGTGTGTGTATGAGGCAGTGAGTGTGTGTGTGTGTCAGGCAGTGAGTGTGTGTGTGAGGAAGTGAGTGTGTGTGTGTGTGTGTGTGTGAGGCAGTGAGTGTGTGTGTGTGTGTGTGTGAGGCAGTGTGTGTGTGTGTCTGTGTGTGAGGCAGTGAGTGTGTGTGTGTGTGTGTGTGTGTGTGTGTGTGTGTGAGGTAGTGAGTGTGTGTGTGTGAGGCAGTGTATGTGTGTGTGAGGCAGTGAGTGAGTGTGTGTGTGAGGCAGTGAGTGAGTGTGTGTGTGAGGCAGTGAGTGTGTGTGTGTGTGTGTGAGGCAGTGAGTGTGTGTGTGTCAGGCAGTGAGTGTGTGTGTGTGTCTATGTGAGGCAGTGAGTGTGTGTGTGTGAGGCAGTGAGTGAGTGTGTGTGCGTGAGGCAGTGAGTGTGTGTGTGT
>JANJGN010000009.1:23162776-23167776 GCA_026770705.1 Isurus oxyrinchus
GAGGCAGTGAGTGTGTGTGTGTGAGGCAGTGAGTGTGTGTGTGTGAGGCAGTGAGAGTGTGTGTGTGAGGCAGTGAGTGTGTGTGTGTGTGAGGCTGTGTGTGTGTGTGTGAGGCAGTGAGTGTGTGTGTGTGTGTGTGAGGCAGATGTGTGTGTGTGAGGCAGAGTGTGTGTGGGTGTGAGGCAGTGTGTGTGTGTGTGTGTGTGTGTGTGTGTGTGTGAGGCAGAGAATGTGAGTGTGTGTGCATGTGAGGCAGTGAGTGTGTGTGTGTGTATGTGAGGCAGTGAGTGTGTGTGTGTGAGGCAGAGGATGTGTGTGTGTGAGGCAGAGTGTGTGTCTGTGTGAGGCAGTGAGTGTGTGTGTGTGTGAGGAAGTGTGTGTGTGTGTGTGAGGCAGAGAATGTGAGTGTGTGTGTGAGGCAGAGAATGTGACTGTGTGTGTGTGAGAGGCAGAGTGTGTGTGTATGTGAGGCAGTGAGTGTGTGTGTGTGAGGCAGAGAATGTGTGTGTGTGAGGCAGTGACTGTGTGTGTGTGTGAGGCAGTGAGTGTGTGTGTGTGAGGCAGTGAGTGTGTGTGTGTGAGGCAGTGAGTGTGTCTGGGTGAAGTAGAGAGTGTGGGTGTGTGTGAGGCAGTGAGTGTGTTTGTGTGTGAGGCAGTGAGTGTGTGTGTGTGTGAGGCAGTGTGTGTGTGTGAGGCAGAGTGTGTGTGTGTGTGAGGCAGTGAGTGTTTTTGTGTGTGAGGCAGTGAGTGTGTTTGTGTGTGAGGCAGTGTGTGCGTGTGTGAGGTAGTGAGTGTGTGTGTGTGTGAGGCAGAGTGTGTGTGTGTGTGAGGCAGTGAGTGTTTTTGTGTGTGAGGCAGTGAGTGTGTGTGTGTGTGAGGCAGAGAGTGTGTGTGAGGCAGAGAATGTGTGTGTGAGGCAGAGAATGTGTGTGTGTGAGGCAGAGAACATGTTTGTGTGTGAGGCACAGAGTGTGTGTGTGTGTGAGGCAGAGAGTGTGTGTGTGTGTGAGGCAGAGAATGTGTGTGTGTGTGAGCCAGTGAGTGTGTGTGTGTGAGGCAGAGAGTGTGTGTGTGTTTGAGGCAGAGAGTGTGTGTGTGAGGCAGTGAGTGTGTGTGTGTGTGTGCGTGAGGCAGTGTGTGTGTGTGTGTGTGTGTGTGTGTGTGTGGCAGAGAGTGTGGGTGTGTGTGTGGCAGTGAGTGTGTTTGTGTGTGAGGCAGTGAGTGTGTGTGTGTGTGTGAGGCAGTGAGTGTGTGTGTGTGTGAGGCAGTGAGTGTGTGTGTGTGAGGCAGTGAGTGTGTGTGTGTGAGGCAGTGAGAGTGTGTGTGTGAGGCAGTGAGTGTGTGTGTGTGTGAGGCAGTGTGTGTGTGTGTGAGGCAGTGAGTGTGTGTGTGTGTGCGTGAGGCAGATGTGTGTGTGTGAGGCAGATGTGTGTGTGTGAGGCAGTGAGTGTGTGTGGGTGTGAGGCAGTGAGTGTGTGTGTGTGTGAGGCAGTGAGTGTGTTTGTGTGTGAGGCAGTGTGTGTGTGTGTGTGTGTGTGTGTGTGTGAGGCAGAGAATGTGAGTGTGTGTGCATGTGAGGCAGTGAGTGTGTGTGTGTGTATGTGAGGCAGTGAGTGTGTGTGTGTGAGGCAGAGGATGTGTGTGTGTGAGGCAGAGTGTGTGTGTGTGTGTGAGGCAGTGAGTGTGTGTGTGTGTGAGGAAGTGTGTGTGTGTGTGTGAGGCAGAGAGTGTGTGTGTGAGGCAGAGAGTGTGTGTGTGTGTGTGTGAGGCAGAGAATGTGTGTGTGTGAGGCAGAGAATGTGTGCGTGTGAGGCTGTCTGTGTGTGTGTGTGAGGCAGTGTGTGTGTGTCTGTGTGAGGCAGTGAGTGTGTGTGTGTGTGTGTGTGTGAGGCAGTGCGTGTGTGAGGCAGTGAGTGTGTGTGTGTGTGAGGCAGTGAGTGTGTGTGTGTGTGAGGCAGTGAGTGTGTGTCTGTGAGGCAGTGAGTGTATGTGTGTGTGAGCCTGTGTGTGTGTGAGGCAGTGAGTGTGTGCGTGTGTGAGGCAGTGAGTGTGTGTGTGAGGCAGTGAGTGTGTGTGTGTGAGGCAGTGAGTGTGTGTGTGTGTGAGGCAGTGAGTGTGTGTGTGTGAGGCAGTGAGTGTGTGTGTGTGAGCCAGTGAGAGTGTGTGCGTGAGGCAGTGAGTGTGTGTGTATGTGAGGCAGTGTGTGTGTGTGTGAGGCAGTGAGTGTGTGTGTGTGTGTGTGTGTGAGGCAGTGTGTGTGTGTGTGAGGCAGTGAGTGTGTGTGTGTGTGTGAGGCAGTGAGTGTGTATGTGTGTGAGGCAGTGAGTGTGTGTGTGTGAGGCAGTGAGTGTGTGTGTGTGAGGCAGTGTGTGTGTGTATGAGGCAGTGAGTGTGTGTGTGTGTGTGAGGCAGTGAGTGTGTGTGTGAGGAAGTGAGTGTGTGTGTGTGTGTGAGGCAGTGAGTGTGTGTGTGTGTGTGTGTGAGGCAGTGTGTGTGTGTGTCTGTGTGTGAGGCAGTGAGTGTGTGTGTGTGTGAGGCAGTGAGTGTGTGTGTGTGTGTGTGAGGCAGTGAGTGTGTGTATGTGAGGCTGTGTATGTGTGTGTGAGGCAGTGAGTGAGTGTGTGTGTGAGGCAGTGAGTGTGTGTGTGTGACGCAGTGAGTGTGTGTGTGTGTGTGAGGCAGTGAGTGTGTGTGTGTGTGTGAGGCAGTGAGTGTGTGTGCGTGTGAGGCAGTGTGTGTGTGTGTGTGAGGCAGTGAGTGTGTGTGTGTGTCTATGTGAGGCAGTGAGTGTGTGTGTGTGAGGCAGTGAGTGAGTGTGTGTGTGTGAGGCAGTGAGTGTGTGTGTGTGAGGCAGTGAGTGTGTGTGTGTGTGTGAGGCAGTGACTGTGTGTGTGTGAGAGGCAGTGAGTGTGTGTGTGTGAGGCAGTGAGTGTGTGTGTGTGAGGCAGTGAGTGTGTGTTTGTGAGGCAGTGAGTGTGTGTGTGTGAGGCAGTGAGTGTGTGTGTGTGAGGCAGTGAGTGAGTGTGTGTGTGAGGCAGTGAGTGTGTGTGTGTGTATGTGAGGCTGTGAGTGTGTGTGTGAGGCAGTGAGTGAGTATGTGTGAGGCAGTGAGTGTGTGTGTGAGGCAGTGTGTGTGTGTGTGAGGCAGTGAGTGAGTGTGTGTGAGGCAGTGAGTGTGTGTCTGTGTGTGAGGCAGTGAGTGTGTGTGTGTGTGAGGCAGTGAGTGTGTGTGTGTGTGTGTGAGGCAGTGAGTGTGTGTATGTGAGGCTGTGTATGTGTGTGTGAGGCAGTGAGTGAGTGTGTGTGTGAGGCAGTGAGTGTGTGTGTGTGACGCAGTGAGTGTGTGTGTGTGTGTGAGGCAGTGAGTGTGTGTGTGTGTGTGAGGCAGTGAGTGTGTGTGCGTGTGAGGCAGTGTGTGTGTGTGTGTGAGGCAGTGAGTGTGTGTGTGTGTCTATGTGAGGCAGTGAGTGTGTGTGTGTGAGGCAGTGAGTGAGTGTGTGTGTGTGAGGCAGTGAGTGTGTGTGTGTGAGGCAGTGAGTGTGTGTGTGTGTGTGAGGCAGTGACTGTGTGTGTGTGAGAGGCAGTGAGTGTGTGTGTGTGAGGCAGTGAGTGTGTGTGTGTGAGGCAGTGAGTGTGTGTTTGTGAGGCAGTGAGTGTGTGTGTGTGAGGCAGTGAGTGTGTGTGTGTGAGGCAGTGAGTGAGTGTGTGTGTGAGGCAGTGTGTGTGTGTGTGAGGCAGTGAGTGAGTGTGTGTGAGGCAGTGAGTGTGTGTGTGAGGCAGTGTGTGTGTGTGTGAGGCAGTGAGTGAGTGTGTGTGAGGCAGTGAGTGAGTGTCTGTGTGTGAGGCAGTGAATGTGTGTGTGTGAGGCAGTGAGTGAGTGAGTGTGTGTGTGTGAGGCAGTGAGTGTGTGTGTGTGTGTGAGGCAGTGAATGTGTGTGTGTGAGGCAGTGAGTGAGTGTGTGTGAGGCAGTGAGTGAGTGTGTGTGTGTGAGGCAGTGAATGTGTGTGCGTTCCCTGCGAGCTGGAAATAGAGAGACCCAGAGAAAGCGAGTTGGGTGCTGGACAAGCACAGAAGCAGAAATGCCCAAGGCATGGTGCTGGAGTCAAGGAGCCGGATCGCAAACAAAGAGCTCGTGCACCCTGAGTGTCAGTCAGCTTGCAGCTACTGCTCCCGCCCGGCTGACATCCGGACTACATACAGATCCCAACAACATCCATTGTTTCACTTTCACTTTAACGCTCCTCTACCTACTCAGCTGAACGTGTGTGTGTGAGGCAGTGAGTGTGTGTGTGAGGCAGAGAATGTGTGTGTGTGTGTGTGAGGCAGAGTGTGTGTGTGTGTGTGAGGCAGAGAATGTGAGTGTGTGTGTGTGTGAGGCAGAGTGAGTCTGTATGTGTGTGTGTGAGGCAGAGAGTGTGTGTGCGTGAGGCAGAGAGTGTGTGTGTGTGAGGCAGAGAGTGTGTGTGTGTGTGAGGCAGAGAATGTGTGTGTGTGAGGCAGAGAGTGTGTGTGTGTGAGGCAGAGAATGTATGTGTGTGAGGCAGAGTCTGTGTGTGTGTGTGAGGCAGAGGATGTGTGTGTGTGTGTGTGAGGCAGTGTGCGTGTGTGTGTGTGAGGCAGTGTGCGTGTGTGTGTGTGAGGCAGTGAGTGTGTGTGTGTGTGTGTGAGGCAGTGAGTGTGTGTGTGTGTGAGGCAGTGAGTGTGTGTGTGTGAGGCAGTGAGTGTGTGTGTGTGTGTGTGTGTGTGTGTGTGTGTGTGTGTGTGTGTGTGTGTGTGTGTGTGTGAGGCAGTGAGAGTGTTTGTGTGTGTGTGAGGTAGAGAGTGTGTTTGTGTGAGGCAGTGAGTGTTTGTGTGTGTGTGAGGCAGTGAGTGTTTGTGTGTGTGTGAGGCAGTGAGTGTGTTTGTATGAGGCAGTGAGTGTGTGTGTGTGAGGCAGTGAGTGTGTGTGTGTGTGAGGCAGTGAGTGTGTGTGTGAGGCAGCGAGTGTGTGTGTGAGGCA
>JANJGN010000009.1:23180276-23185276 GCA_026770705.1 Isurus oxyrinchus
GTGAGGCAGTGAGTGTGTGTTTGTGTGTGAGGCAGATTGTGTGTGTGTGTGTGAGGCAGTGTGTGTGTGTGTGTGTGTGTGGCAGAGAGTGTGTTTGTGTGTGAGGCAGTGAGTGTGTGTGTGTGAGGCAGTGAGTGAGTGTGTGTGCATGTGTGTGTGAGGCAGTGAGTGTGTGTGTGAGGCAGTGAGTTTGTGTGTGAGGCAGTGAGTGTGTGTGTGTGAGGCAGAGAATGTGTGTGTGAGGCAGAGAATGTGTGTGTGAGGCAGTTGGTGTGTGTGTGAGGCAGTGTGTGTGTTTGTGAGGCAGTGAGTGTGTGTGTGTGAGGTAGAGAGTGTGGGTGTGTGTGAGGCAGTGAGTGTGTTTGTGTGTGAGGCAGTGAGTGTGTGTGTGTGTGTCTGAGGCAGAGTGTGTGTGTGAGGCAGTGAGTGTGTGTGTGTGTGGGAGGCAGAGTATGTGTGTGTGTGAGGCAGTGAGTGTGTTTGTGTGTGAGGCAGTGAGTGTGTTTGTGTGTGAGGCAGTGAGTGTGTGTGTGAGGCAGAGAATGTGTGTGTGTGTGAGGCAGTGAGTGAATGGGTGTGTGTGAGGCAGTGTGTGTGTGTGTGTGTGTGTGTGTGTGTGAGGCAGTGAGTGTGTGTGTGTGTTAGGCAGTGAGTGTGTGTGTGTGTGTGAGGCAGTGAGTGTGTGTGTGTGAGGCAGTGAGTGTGTGTGTGTGAGGCAGTGAATGTGTGTGTGTGAGGCAGTGAATGTGTGTGTGTGTGTGAGACGGTGAGTGTGTGTGTTTGTGAGGTAGTGAGTGTGTGTGTGTGTGTGTGTGTGTGTGTGAGGCAGAGTGTGTGTGTGTGTGAGGCAGTGAGTGTGTGTGTGTGTGTGTGAGGCAGTGAGAGTGTGTCTGTGAGGCAGTGAGTGTGTGTCTGTGAGGCAGTGAGTGTGTGTGTGCGTGAGGCAGTGGGTGATTGTGTGTGTGTGAGGCAGTGAGTGAGTGTGTGTGAGGCAGTGAGTGTGTGTGTGTATGTGAGGCAGTGAGTGTGTGCGTGAGGCAGTATGTGTGTGTGCGTGAGGCAGTGAGTGTGTGTGTTTGCGTGAGGCAGTGAGTGTGTGTGTGTGAGGCAGTGAGTGAGTGTGTGTGTGAGGCAGTGAATGTGTGTATGTGTGGCAGTGAGTGAGTGTGTGTGTGAGGCAGTGTGTGTGTGTGTGTGAGGCAGAGTGTGTGTGTGTGTGAGGCCGTGTGTGTGTGTGTGTGTGTGTGTGTGTGTGCGTGAGGCAGAATGTGTGTGTGAGGCAGTGAGTTTGTGTGTGAGGCAGTGAGTGTGTGTGTGTGAGGCAGAGAATGTGTGTGTGAGGCAGTTGGTGTGTGTGTGAGGCAGTGTGTGTGTTTGTGAGGCAGTGAGTGTGTGTGTGTGAGGTAGAGAGTGTGGGTGTGTGTGAGGCAGTGAGTGTGTTTGTGTGTGAGGCAGTGAGTGTGTGTGTGTGTGTCTGAGGCAGAGTGTGTGTGTGAGGCAGTGAGTGTGTGTGTGTGTGGGAGGCAGAGTATGTGTGTGTGTGAGGCAGTGAGTGTGTTTGTGTGTGAGGCAGTGAGTGTGTTTGTGTGTGAGGCAGTGAGTGTGTGTGTGAGGCAGAGAATGTGTGTGTGTGTGAGGCAGAGAATGTGTGTGTGTGAGGCAGAGAACGTGTTTGTGTGTGAGGCAGAGAGTGTGTGTGTTTGTGAGGCAGAGAATGTGTGTGTGTGTGAGGCAGTGAGTGTGTGTGTGTGAGGTAGTGAGTGTGTGTGTGAGGCAGCGAATGTGTGTATGTGAGGCAGAGAATGTGTGTGTGTGTGAGGCTGAGAGTGTGTGTGTGTTTGAGGCAGAGTGTGTGTGTGTTTGAGGCAGAGAATGTGTGTGTGGGTGTGTGTGAGGCACTGAGTGTGTGTGTGAGGCAGAGAATGTGTGTGTGTGTGTGTGAGGCAGAGAGTGTGTTTGTCTGAGGCAGTGAGTGTGTGTGTGTGAGGCAGTGAGTGTTTGTGTGTGTGTGAGGCAGTGACTGTGTGTGTGTGTGAGGCAGTGAGTGTGTGTGTGTGTGAGGCAGTGAGTGTGTGTGTGTGAGGCAGTGAGTGTGTGTGTGTTTGTGTATGAGGCAGTGAGTGTGTGTGTGTGTGTGAGGCAGTGAGTGTGTGTGTGTGTGTGAGGCAGTGAGTGTGTGTGTGTGTGTGAGGCAGTGAGTGTGTGTGTGTGTGAGACAGTGACTGTGTGTGTGTGTGTGTGTGTGAGGCAGTGAGTGTGTGTGTGTGTGAGGCACTGAGTGTGTGTGTGTGTGAGGCACTGAGTGTGTGTGTGTGTGTGTGTGTGTATGTATGTGAGGCAGTGAGTGTGTGTGTGTGAGGCAGTGAGTGTGTGTGTGTGAGGCAGTGAGTGAGTGTGTGTGTGTGATGTAGTGAGTGTGTGTGTGCGTGAGGCAGTGAGTGTGTGTGAGGCAGTGTGTGTGTGTGTGAGGCAGAGTGTGTGTGTGTGTGTGTGAGGCAGTGAGTGTGTGTGTGTGAGGCAGTGAGTGTGTGTGTGTGAGGCAGTGAATGTGTGTGTGTGAGGCAGTGAGTGTGTGTGTGTGTGTGAGGCAGTGAATGTGTGTGTGTGAGGCAGTGAGTGTGTGTGTGTGAGGCAGTGAGTGTGTGGGTGCGAGGCAGTGAATATGTGTGTGTGAGGCAGTGAGTGAGTGTGTGTGTATGAGGCAGTGAGTGTCCATGTGTGAGGCAGTGAGTGTGTGTGTGTGAGGCAGTGAGTGAGTGTGTGTGTATGAGGCAGTGAGTGTGCGTGTATGTGAGGCAGTGAATTGTGTGTGTGTGAGGCAGTGAGTGAATGGGTGTGTGTGAGGCAGTGTGTGTGTGTGTGTGTGTGTGTGTGTGTGTGAGGCAGTGAGTGTGTGTGTGTGTTAGGCAGTGAGTGTGTGTGTGTGTGTGAGGCAGTGAGTGTGTGTGTGTGAGGCAGTGAGTGTGTGTGTGTGAGGCAGTGAATGTGTGTGTGTGAGGCAGTGAATGTGTGTGTGTGTGTGAGACGGTGAGTGTGTGTGTTTGTGAGGTAGTGAGTGTGTGTGTGTGTGTGTGTGTGTGTGTGAGGCAGAGTGTGTGTGTGTGTGAGGCAGTGAGTGTGTGTGTGTGTGTGTGAGGCAGTGAGAGTGTGTCTGTGAGGCAGTGAGTGTGTGTCTGTGAGGCAGTGAGTGTGTGTGTGCGTGAGGCAGTGGGTGATTGTGTGTGTGTGAGGCAGTGAGTGAGTGTGTGTGAGGCAGTGAGTGTGTGTGTGTATGTGAGGCAGTGAGTGTGTGCGTGAGGCAGTATGTGTGTGTGCGTGAGGCAGTGAGTGTGTGTGTTTGCGTGAGGCAGTGAGTGTGTGTGTGTGAGGCAGTGAGTGAGTGTGTGTGTGAGGCAGTGAATGTGTGTATGTGTGGCAGTGAGTGAGTGTGTGTGTGAGGCAGTGTGTGTGTGTGTGAGGCAGAGTGTGTGTGTGTGTGAGGCCGTGTGTGTGTGTGTGTGTGTGTGTGTGTGTGCGTGAGGCAGAATGTGTGTGTGAGGCAGTGAGTTTCTGATTGTGTGTGAGGCAGATTGTGTGTTTGTGTGTGTGTGAGGCAGTGTGTGTGTGTGTGTGTGTGTGTGTGGCAGAGAGTGTGTTTGTGTGTGAGGCAGTGAGTGTGTGTGTGTGAGGCAGTGAGTGTGTGTGTATGTGAGGCAGTGAGTGAGTGTGTGTGTGATGCAGTGAGTGTGTGTCTGTGTGAGGCAGTGAGCGTGTGTGAGGCAGAGTGTGTGTGTCTGTGAGGCAGTGAGTGAGTGTGTGTGTGAGGCAGTGAGTGTGTGTGAGACAGTGAGTGTGTGTGTGTGAGGCAGTGAGTGTGTGTGTATGAGGCAGTGAGTGAGTGTGTGTGTGTGTGAGGCACTAAGTGTGTCTGAGGCAGTGTGTGTGTGAGGCAGAGTGTGTGTGTGTGTGAGGCAGAGTGTGTGTGTGTGCGTGAGGCAGAGTGCGTGTATGTGAGGCAGTGAATTGTGTGTGTGTGAGGCAGTGAGTGAATGGGTGTGTGTGAGGCAGTGTGTGTGTGTGTGTGTGTGTGTGTGTGTGTGTGAGGCAGTGAGTGTGTGTGTGTGTGAGGCAGTGAGTGTGTGTGTGTGTTAGGCAGTGAGTGTGTGTGTGTGTGTGAGGCAGTGAGTGTGTGTGTGTGAGGCAGTGAATGTGTGTGTGTGAGGCAGTGAATGTGTGTGTGTGTGTGAGACGGTGAGTGTGTGTGTTTGTGAGGTAGTGAGTGTGTGTGTGTGTGTGTGTGTGTGTGTGTGTGAGGCAGAGTGTGTGTGTGTGTGAGGCAGTGAGTGTGTGTGTGTGTGTGTGAGGCAGTGAGAGTGTGTCTGTGAGGCAGTGAGTGTGTGTCTGTGAGGCAGTGAGTGTGTGTGTGCGTGAGGCAGTGGGTGATTGTGTGTGTGTGAGGCAGTGAGTGAGTGTGTGTGAGGCAGTGAGTGTGTGTGTGTATGTGAGGCAGTGAGTGTGTGCGTGAGGCAGTATGTGTGTGTGCGTGAGGCAGTGAGTGTGTGTGTGTGCGTGAGGCAGTGAGTGTGTGTGTGTGAGGCAGTGAGTGAGTGTGTGTGTGAGGCAGTGAATGTGTGTATGTGTGGCAGTGAGTGAGTGTGTGTGTGAGGCAGTGTGTGTGTGTGTGTGAGGCAGAGTGTGTGTGTGTGTGAGGCCGTGTGTGTGTGTGTGTGTGTGTGTGTGTGTGTGTGTGTGCGTGAGGCAGAATGTGTGTGTGAGGCAGTGAGTTTCTGATTGTGTGTGAGGCAGATTGTGTGTTTGTGTGTGTGTGAGGCAGTGTGTGTGTGTGTGTGGCAGAGAGTGTGTTTGTGTGTGAGGCAGTGAGTGTGTGTATGTGAGGCAGTGAGTGTGTGTGTATGTGAGGCAGTGAGTGAGTGTGTGTGTGATGCAGTGAGTGTGTGTCTGTGTGAGGCAGTGAGCGTGTGTGAGGCAGAGTGTGTGTGTCTGTGAGGCAGTGAGTGAGT